>VNJU01008726.1:0-171571 GCA_008042675.1 Drosophila seguyi
CTTGTCGGCTTTGAGTGTCAGCGCTGAGCCTCGTTTAGCCTTTGAGTGCCAGGGGGAAGTGGGTTGGGTTTCGGGGTTAGCTTAGGGAGGTGCAGGGGGTTGGTTATGGCGGGACGGAGATGTGCCCTGGTGCGTAGCTCGGCTGACATGTTATTAGTTTCATCAGCGAAAGAGCCGCCGGAGGAGGAGGGAGGCTCGTCGAAACATGTTTCACGTTTCCATTCCATTAATTGAGTCCTGGGGCAGTCGTGGCACTCCGAGGACGCCTCCACGACGTCTCCACAGATAATCCAGTCTTGTTCCGCCTTGGGCTGCTGATTTATTTAACCGATTATTTGCCAATTTTCTTTAGTTGCTGATTAAGGAAATATTTCGTTTAATTGCCGCCATTGATTTATGGAGGAATTGCTTCCATTATTTTCATATCATCGTGATCTTTATTTGTATTCAACCCTTGACATTATTAAATTAATATTTTATCTTGCAAAATATGATTTATTTATCCAATAATGACTTACGACATGATTAATGTATTAAAGCAACACAATAAATCTGTCTTCCGTTGAAAGATTTGATTTACTGAGTTTATTAATTAATTGTTTGGCTTATTCTTTCCACTATTGTTTGGCTATTATTCGGAATTTATATACTTCACGGTCCTTAAATAAAATGTCCTTTGTGCCCGTTCGGAGCTTGATTTAATTCGCTCCTTCGATTTATCCATAAACCTTTTATAGAGCAACTCTCTCAATTTCAGTGCCGTATTTATTGGAAATTCCTTGGCCAGCAGCTCGCCAGCTCAGCCGTTCCAAGCACAATTGAACAATAATGCGACAGCCTCATTAAATGCTCTTACCAACGACGGCGGCGGCAAACAAAGACAGGACGAGGCAAACACAGGACACGGACATGGCAGGCCGTGGAGGGTAAGGTCGAACTTTGCTTTGCTTTGGTTGTTTAGAGCTGCTGCTTTTGCCTTCATTGTTCGACAATAAAAAGCTGTTGTTCATTTTTATGGAGTAACGCCTTGTTCCCGCCGTCGCCTTATCCCTTCCCTTCCATGGTACTTCGCCCAGCCCCCAGATCCTTTCTGGCTTGGCCAGGATGGAGCCAAGTCGGCAGACGTCGTCATTGTCCCGGCGTTGTCGCCTTGCCATTATGATTGTGAGAGTCGACACAAAAACAAGAGGGAAACAGCGGCAACAACAGGGCACTTGGCCAAATGCAGTGGACAAAAAAATATTTAAATAATGTGTAATGATTAATAGGAACAATAATGAACATAATTTGAGAATAATAATTATTTAGTTAATAAAAAAATATTTTTTTAGCCATAAAGTATTTAAATGTTTCAAGATCTCTTCAAAAGCTTTCTTAATTTGCGTCAAGGTTTGTCGAAGTGAATATTAATACATAAATATATTTTATAAAATTTATTCCCCTTAAAATCCATAAATATATATATTTTTTCTGGTTTTTCTATAAAGATTTAGGTTTTTAATGTCTCATTGATCCCCCTTTTATATCCTCATTTTCCCTCAGTGTGTCTTAAGCCGCCATTGAAGTGCGTGTGTGTGGGTGATGTTGTTGTTTTCCTTCTGAGCGTATGCTTGTGTGTGTGTGGGTGGGTGGTTGGATGACGCACATAATGAGTCTGCGTGGCAAGTACAAAAGTTTATAAATATGATGGAATAATTAAAACTTGGCGCCAATTTGAAGGCCCTCCGCCGAGTCGAAGGTGGCCGAAAAGGCTGTCAGCAACAAAGGCGGCAAAAGGCAGTAGGAAAAAACAAGGGGAAACCCAGGGAAATCCCCCGTGGCCACGCCCCCTTTTGGCATTGTTTTTGGCCTTTGGCACCGCTTGCCCTTTGGGACTGTTGTTTGTGTGTGTGTGTGTGTGTGGGTATTTCCTTTGAGCCCTGCCGCAATTTCTTCTCTGTTTTTTTTCGTGTTCTTCGGCAAGGATGTGAGAATTTGTATGCTTTATGTTTTGCAGATGCTTAGAAAAGTTGTTGTTTTCGTTTTCGTTTTGTTTTTCTTTGGTGTGCCCTAACTTTGTTTAGCAGCAGCTACCTTTTCCTCTTCCATTTCCAAGTGTTAATTATGCAACATTAATTAAGAGCCGATGCGGATGGATATGGGGCTTTAAGCAGGCCGCACAATGGGGCTTTAAAGACGGCACTAACATCGACACGCCTCCGTCGAGTGTTGCATTCAAAGGCAGCCACCATAATTATGTGCACATATAAGTATATGAAAGGCCTGGCTGGAGACTCCAAGCAGGCCACTCAGCCGGGGTTTATTTGCAGACTCACAAGACACACGGAGACACATCCGGAAATGCGCTGCGACTCGGCATTTGGTTCAATGAACCTCAATGACAGCCAGCTCTTAAGGCAGCCGCTCCAGAGAAACTCGAGAAGCTCCGGCAGCTCCATCCGCTCCAGCAGCTCCACAGATTCCCCTGCAATCTGCTAAACTTTAAGTCCAACTTGACGCTGGGGGCAATAAAAACGTAAAACGTAGAAAAGTTCGCCACGGCGAAAGAGTTACGGGTTTTTCGGGGCGACGTGAAACATATTTTGCACTCGTCGGACGCCGTAACACATGTTCAGCTCAGCTCGTTTAATGGGCACCAAGGTGAGCTGAGCTCTTCAATTTGTTTGAATTTGTTTTTGGTCTGGGGAAAAGTTTACAAAAATAATCCCAATCCCGGCACAAAAAACACGAAGTAAGCTGCCAAGAACTTGTCCTGTCTTCTCACTGTGAGTGTGTGTGTTGTATCTATGCTGTAAATCCTTTTCCTTCGAAATTGTTGCTGCCCGGAATATATGTAAGTATATACATGTTATATGTTGTGTGACACGGCCAGGCGTGCCATGATGAATGAGAGGGAGGCTCGCTTTCGGAATTTGGCCCGCTCTGCCCTTTTGAGAAATGCAACCCTCTGTTAGACATGTCAATTTCCAGCCTGATGCATCGCACAAAAAGGCTCGAGCAGGAGCAGCCGTAGGGGCAGGTGACAGGTGGGTCTAGGGTACAAGCGGAATTGCGTGGCTGAAAAGCCAAAGATTTTCATCCAATTTGCAAAAGTGGAATACGCATACGCCCCGTGGTCTTCAAAAAGTTCGATGCGACACGTGAGCGTACACTCAAAATCGAAGTAAGTTGCACAGAGAAAAATGGGTTGGGTATCAATTATTTAAAGCATTAAAATTAAATAAGACATGATATGACACTGTGATATCACTGAATTATCTGGGATCAAAATCATTTAAGATTTTAAATATATATAAAATAATTCTGAAGTTTTGTGGCCAATCCGCTCCTAGCTTTTCTGTCAGAAAATTATATTAATTTTTAAAATACTTGATTAGTTTACATACTGAATGTCGCTTATCTCATAGAATCTATCGTTTCTCTCAGTGTGTTTCTCTCAAAAAGGTTGGGGGGACATGTGTTGCCAACGTGCCTGCCGGCAAGTCAAACATTACGACATTACGCGCTTTCCAATTCACCTGTGAAAATCATTTTCTTCGTTTCCTGGCTGAAAAAAAAAACCCAAGAAGGAACGAGCGACACGAATAAAAACAAAAAGTCGGCTCGAAGTCAGAGGCGGAATTTTTGGCGAATTTGCCTTGTCAAACGTTGAAGGCAACGTGACAAGCATTAGCTAAAGCTACAACCTACAGGAGAACAACCTACAACCTGTGCTCCATAATGTCGATGTTGCTGCATGTCTTCATGCCGGACCCGGAGGTGGAAGAGGAATGGAGGCCGGAGGATTTTTTCCGGGGAGAATTTCGCCGTGTATGTAGTTTGGCATATCATTTCGTCGCCAATTTGAAAATCGTTGATATGCATGCGAGGCAGACGACCTCCAGAGTGAGGTGTAAACACCGAGAACGTGCGTGGGCGGGTTAAGGGGGGTTGCCAATCAAATCACCTACTGACACCACGTCGTCCTCTACACATGGCAGGTATATGTTCGGGGAGTCACCAAAAAGTTTACCTCCACCGCCCCAACCAAGTGCAAAGTGCTTTCTGCTGTTTTTTGACAGCCACGAAGACCTCAATTCAAAAAATTTAGCTAACTGACTAACCCCATAAAAGTCTTTAAAATCAAATATTTGTCGGCAAAGAGCTGCAATATGCAAATGCAAATGCAAATGGAAATGGAAATAGAAATCGAAATCGAATATTCGGAATTAAATGCGTGAGCGTTTGCTCGCCCAAAAGTCGAGTAGTTTGTTGAATCAGGAATTACGGCAAATAAAACTACAATTGGTTCGCATTTACATTTCATTGAGTAAATTGCACAATTGCAAATGGCATTGCAGGCGGGGGAAGGCGGGGCTTGGCTTCGTTTCGAAACGAAAGGCCAAAAGACTTGAAATACTCTAAATAAATGGCATAACATTTTCCCCCATTTCCCCACTCGATCTCGCATGAGAGCACTTGCCTTCTCCCCAGATGGAAGATGGCCTGAGAAATCGCATAAAAATACAGTCTGTCAGATAGACACTGGGGAAACTCTCTGGGCGCTGCTCAAGTTCCTGGATTTTTATTGCCATATATCCGAACTTATGGCTGGCAATGCTCGAATAACAAAACGAAAGCGATAACGAAAACGAAAACATTTCGACTTCACTTGATGCTCACAAATTGTTTCTCAAATGAACAATTTTAAATTTTCACATTCAATAAATTGCTGCTGCCTGAGAAGTCGACAAATTGCCGCATGGGGGGAAGTGGCATTTTCTTTCTTTTCCTTATTGTTGTGTTTTGGGTAAATGAAAAAAGTTTTTTGTCAATTGTGTCGACTTATTATTAGCATTATCACATTTTATCTAGGCCCCAAATACACTTATCAAAGAGTAAATGAGTATTATGACAGGGTAAGGGGTAAATATATTTATAAATAATATTTTATTGGGCTCAAATTAATAAATTAGTAATATTTTATTTCAGTGGTGCCACAGAACTTTCTGTTAATTTCCGAAACTGAGCTAAATATGTTACAGATTACAAAAGAGAACAATATTTACCATCAAAATATTGGTTTGAATATTATTTTACCTTCTATTGGTCACTAATTTTATATTGTTTTAAATCTGAAGTAATTTCCAAGCTCCTATTTTTTTTAAATTTGTTCTATTCTTGCATGTTTTAAAAAAGGTTTCTACACTAGTTAATGGAAATAAATTAAAAGAACATAGGTCTGTTTAAAACTATTTATTGTCCTTAAACCCAAATTTCCATTAAAATCTATATTCTAAATCCAACTTTCTCTTCTCATTAAATTTGTCGCAATCTTGCCGCCCGAAGTACAAATACTCCTTGAAGTGAAAGTGTAGCTAAAGAAGAAAAATGCAAATGACTCTCGATTCCGGTGAAGCGCAAATGGCGTCGAAATTGAAAATCAAGATGACTTCTTCTAGGAGAATAGGGCGAGCGCGGCGTCATGAATACAGATACCGGGGGCGACAGGTACACCTCGCACTCTCGCATCCAGGTGTGTGTACGCATGTGTTTGTCTCAGACATTTCGATTACTTTTTGAGTGGTTCCACTAAGGTTTCCCCTTCTTCAGCCCGGGAATTGCTGCATCCGCAAACTTTGGGGTCTCATAAAATATGTAGACCAGTAATACCTGACAGGGAGAGTGGAGGGGAAGGGATGGAGCACACAAAAGGCAGCGCAAATTACTGAAATATGCATGCGACTCGCCATGGCCATTATCGGGGGCTTCCTTTTTGGCCCCGCAGAAGAAGTACGAGTATCGTGGTCCATCGAAACTACGTGCTGGGAATGCCCAATAGATGGCCATTGCCGGACTGGCCGGGACTTGGGACACTCATTTCGGGCATGTCAATGGCATTCGGTTCGCAGGATGGAGGCATTTGTGGTTTTTGAAACTGCACGCATTTGATTGCGTTATTGAAATTGACTGGGCTGTGGCTTCATTACTATAATGTCGAGGGCGGGAGCGGGCCTGGGCAAGGAATTCAATTATAAATGCCTGCAGATTCCCAGGTCTGCCGTGGCTTATGAATATAAATCTGCTGGCTGTGCGGCGGCGACGGCGGTAGCAGCTTCGACTTAATTGCCATTGGCCTAGGCGCAGGTGAGACGGGGCGGCGGCAGGTTAGTAATTATTTACTTGATGATGTCGCCTCAGGCAAAGTTAAATTAAATGAGGATTATGTGAGCTTTTTAATTAACTTGGAGCCCAGCAGGAGCTTGCGTCTTGCTCAGCTTAAATTTGAATTTTGCGCCTACGACCTAGATCGATACCAGACTATCGACGATAACGGCCGCTGCTATCACTTATCACTTATCACTAACGGCAGCCCTGGCAGCTCTAGCAGCCCTCAGCTGTTGCAATAAATCGATTCAATTAGCAGGTGCAAATTGCGTATACGTTCGCCGGAGTTTTTATAAATATTTACTAGACAAAATGGCCTTGCGACGCTGTCATCTGAACCCGAAGAAAACTCTCTTCCTGCTGTGCGACATTCAGGAAAAGTTCCGGCCGGGAATGCCGCTTTTCGACAACATGGTCAAAAATGTCGACAAGCTGGTAAGTTGAACTTTGATTGATCTCTATCTGAACACTCAGATTAACACACGTAATCCGTTGCAGAACAAGGCGGGAAAGGCTCTTGACGTGCCGCTGATTGTCACGGAACACTATCCGGAGAAACTGGGCAAGACCGTGGCCCAGCTGGATGTGAGCCATGCCAAGCTGGTGTCCGGCAAGACGCTCTTTAGCATGTTTACTCCCGAAGTGAAGGCAGTCATTAAGGATATATTCAACGATAAGCCGGAGGATGTGGTGTTGTATGGTCTAGAGGTGAGTTCAGGGCGTATACGTAATATTTTCAATTGAAAGTATGATTATGAAATCATTTTATATGTGCCCAAAAGTGTGCAGGAAAATTGGTTTCTATGGGTACGATCCAAAGCATACTTTAGGGCGATATTTTTATTGATTTAAAACCACCAGCAGTTTTCATTTTAGATTTTAAGCCAGTTTAGGTCTTAATTTAACAAGAAGTTTAAATTTGAAAGCCTTTTCCAACCTGAATGCTTATTTAAAATTTTATTTTTGATACAATTTTCAAAACAACTATCTCCTGTTTTCCCACAGTCCCACATTTGCGTGGAGCAAACCGCCATCGATCTCCTTGAGCAGAACATCAACGTCTACATTGTGGCGGACTGTTGCTCCTCAAGACTTACTCAGGATCGGGATCTGGCCCTGGATCGGCTTCGCCAAGCGGGCTGCGTGATCACCACCAGCGAGAGTGTCATTTTCGATTTGGTCCGCGACAAGAACAACGTCAAGTTCGATGCTATTCGGAAACTGGTGACCCAGCCCTCGGTGGACATGGAACTTACCCGCAGTGGCAACGGACAGCCGGTGGGCAGTGCCAAGCTGTGAGGGAACCCCACGTTTGTCTCTATGTCTCTCTGTATGTGATGATGCCAATTGCATTTATATAACCATCATGCAGCAGAGTGTTCTTTTTCCAAGGATAACCGGATGGTGGGGGGAAAATGGGCAAAATGGGAACAGCACCCATTTAAGTTGTCATTTCCGTAACATATTCCAATGGTCGCGCACAATGGGCGAGTCCATATTTGAATTTAACACTTAACAATGGCCTCGAATGGCCTCCCTTCCGGTAAGGAAGTCTCCCCGCCGCCTTGGGCCCATTTCCGCCCGGGGCTCTTATTATGCGAATGACAATGCGTATTTTATGTACAGCCATTGCCACGCCCACTCCTGCACCCATTTTCCATTGATTACAAGGCTGAGAGTTGCGTCGTAACCTTTTATTTGTACAATAGGGAATGGCAGAAGGAAATCAGCGACGCTTTTGCGGGATCTTAAAACCTAAGGACACTCAGTGGAGGCGATGGTGGCCATGGGGACTGACCGTTGGATGTACTGAATGCGCTGGATGCACTGGGCGAGGCGGTTGGGGATGCACTGGATGGGAACGAGGCGGCTGAGGATGCACAACATGCGAGTGGGGAGCCTGATGATAAACAGGACGTGGCTCCTCCCTCTTGGGATGGGCATCAATATAGGCCAAAGCCCGGAGGATCGCCTCAGGAGTGGGTGGCGGCGTGGGCAGCAGATCCCCGTGCGGATGGTAGCCGTTCTCATCGGCCGTGTAGGAGACTTTGACCGGCAGACCCTCCTTTGAAATGAAGTGGTATTCGCCGTTCACCTGGTGCTCATCTCCAGCCTCGCCGGCACCAATGCCATTGGTTATGTCAAAGCCATATGAAAACTTGCCATGTCCGTCCTCCTTCTTGTACTGCTTTGCCACATGGGCGTGGGCATCATCATCGGTGGCCACACAGGCACCAATCAGCAGGATAAAGGCCAACTGCAGGAGGATGAAAGTGAGCTCAAGTATAACCGTGGATCAGCAACTTACGTATTGGAACATTCTGTAAGCGTAGGAACGACTCAACTGTTGCCCCCCAAAACCAGGCCAAGGGCTTAAATACCCAGAGACGGGTATGTAAGTCGTCGGCTCCCGAATTCCTGTGTAACCTGTTGCTCACCAGGTTGCCCTCGATCTTCTCGAGTCATAAATTATGTGCATCACAAAGCTGCTAACGTTTAATTGTGAGCAAATAACAACACACTCTCCGTCGCATTGCACGCATTATGACAAACAGCAGCGTCGTAAATATGTACTAAGAATATTTATATATTAACGATCACTCGTCCAGCTTGGGATGAAAGCCGGTGGCATCTGCTGTGTACGTCACCCGGATCTGCTTGCCATCTTCGCCGGGCAGAAAATATTCGCCCTGAATGCCGTTCACGTTGCCCTGGGCTTTGACTTGGATGCCATTGCTAACGCTGGTCTCGTGGTTAAATTGTCCGGCTCCGTCCAGATTCTGGTGGTTCTCCGACTTCAGGAGAACGGCATTAAAGTCCTCCTCATTGCAGCTAGCCAGAGTCACCAGCAGGGCTAAGACAAAAGCCTAGAGGCGGATGTAGCTTTATTTATTTGAAATTAAACCCAGTTTCAGCCAAAACTCACGTATTTCAGCATTATATTAGAGCAGCAAATAGATTGAAACAATGGACCAATGGCCAGCGGGCTTTTATACTAACTTCGGCGCAGCGGCTCGCCCACTAAACGGGTTTCCGTCTCATCTGCTAATGACTGCGATTAACCAGACAGCCATGAATATCAAATTGGCGGCGGCTCAATCGCGTCTGCTTCTGGCACAAGCCAGCCTCCCCCAAATTAATTAAACCATTTCACAACTCAGTTAACTTTTAATGTTGAAGATTTCCCAGTTGCTGGTTCTAGAAATATTTCTCTTGATTTTCCGGCTTAGTTTCCTTTTTTGGTCTCCACATGGCCAGCCTTTTTAGAACCTTGGGCAAGTCACTGGGATATTTGGGACTGTCGAAGGACACAGGCTGCTTAAGTAGAGCATCCTCGGCTATGGGTTCCTTATGCTGAGGTTCCTGAGCCAGGGGTTTCTTGAAAAATGGTTCCTCTTCGTGTTCCTCCTGCTTGACTGGCTTCTTGAGACTCTTGAGATACTTTGCGGCACTCTCCTGGGCAGAATTCTTGAGGGCATTCATGTCCCAGTCAACGTTCAGCTTGGACTTGAGCTTATCCGACGCGTATTCACCCTCTGAGCTAAACAAATTACGGAACATATTCTTCAGATCCTGATTTACTGGCTCATCAGTTGAGCGATAAGTCCTTTCATCACATTTCTTTACTTTTTGGTCCAAACCTCGCTTGGAACCCTTTTCAAGAGCAAGCTCCTGACCTGAATTGTCCTGCAGCAGCTGTTGGAAATCCTGTAAAACAGGTGCAGAAGGCAGATCCTCCGACAGGTAGCCGCGACTTTTCAGGTAAGAAAACGGCGGCTCCCAGTTCTCGATCAGGTCGTTCACGATGCCTTTAACGTTAACGTCTTTTGAATAACCGGCAGCGGCAGCTGTCGCGACTGTATAAAATATAGGAATAACGTGGAAAATTAAATAAAACATTTTTAACGATTTTATAATTTTTTTTTTTCGAAAATTCAATTTGAGAGCCACTATCGATTACTTGTGTGGTTGTCAGCGTATCGATAAAGTTAGAGTGACAGTAAAGTTAACGCAGCCCTGGACCAAGAAAAAACAGCTGTTGTGTTGTAGACTAACGTAAATTTTGGCCACAAAAATTAACATTTTCGGGATTTTCTATAATTCCAAACCATTTACAGGGCATTAAGTAGAACGCATACGAACACAACGCCCAAATGGTCATCACAAACAACACAACACTGCCCGAGGAGGCGGAGCTGGACACCCAGGAGCTGAATCTTTCGTCGGCAGCTCTACGTGCGGGCGCCTTTCATTTGGGCAAGCAATGCGAGCAAGCCAACAATGTTAGTACATC
The DNA here is from genome assembly GCA_008042675.1 of Drosophila seguyi. NCBI lineage: Eukaryota > Metazoa > Arthropoda > Insecta > Diptera > Drosophilidae > Drosophila > Drosophila seguyi. The sequence continues at coordinate 10,442 of VNJU01008726.1, forward strand.
ACTATCCTATCCTAGGTACTCCCAATGGCAGTGCCAAACTGACAACCAGCTCCAAGTGGAGCTGGAGCCGGCGGAGACCACTAAATCTTACCGCTTAAGTTATATAACCTAACCTCAAAACGCACCGTCCTCGGTTTGTTTACGTTTTGTTTTCCATGTAAATTTGCAGGAGTTCATGCTCTGCCGACAAGAGCTGGACGATCCGCGAGCCTGCTTGGCGGAGGGCAAGGCGGTGACAGGCTGCGCCCTGGACTTTTTCCGCAAGGTGAAGAAGACCTGCCATGAGGAGTTCATGCAGTATGCCACTTGCCTGGACAAGAGCAGCGGTACCATGGCTTTCTCACAGTAAGTGTTTGGAGGACTTTAAGGTTTGGAGGTGTATAAAGCTGGTTCTGCTTCATTTGTGCAGCTGCCGCAAGACGCAGGGTGTGTTCGACAAGTGCGTTAAGGATAACTTCGACTGGGAGCGTCCTTCCTACGGCTACTTCGCCAGGGCCAAGGTGAGTTCTTATTACAAACTATTCTAAGCGCCGACTAAACCTATTTCCTTAACAGGTCATCCAGTCCGCTCGCGACCCACCCAAAAAAGAAGAGAAAATTTCCTATCCCGACGCCACTCCTGGTCTGCCCGAGGATTATCCCAAGCCCCCGGCCAAGTACGGTTCCCGCTTCCACTGGCTGGAATAGAAGCACAGTTGCTGGCAAATAGTGAAATATGAAAGAATGCGTTCATCTTAACATAAACTATTGTTTCCATTAGTATTTAAATCTGTTTATTTTATCGAATCTTCTTCCTTGACAATGTTTGCTTGATCTTGGCCAAAATCTGGAGATATTGGTTGTTGAGGCAGCAGCCGCAGTAGCTGACGGGGAAGCAGGCGCTACCCTCGATGCGCCGTTCCATCGCATTGTTCGTGTAGAACACCCACGAGATGTTCTCCTCGCCCAGCACCAGCATGATCTTGTCGTAGCGATAGCTCTCCACACTGAACAGATTCGCGTCGCCGGTGATGATGCGCCACTCGGCGTAGCGTAGATTGACATCGGGCGGCAGCTTGGACCGCTCCCGCATCATGACATGCTCGAACCAATCGCGAACCTGGATGACCGAGCCCGTTGGTGGATGCTTTCGGATCTGGTAGCTGATGTGCGGGTACAGCGGATGACTGTGGAAAGGAGTTGGTTCTAATAAGTTTCTGGTAATTCCTTCCTTAAAATATTTTTCAGTACTTACATGTGCGGCGCATAGGCCAGGCGGACTAGCACGAATTCAACTTTCTCTCGAGGAGCCATCTTGGAGGAGCTATTTATTCAATTTAGAGCGTTCGAAACGCTTCGGAGGCACTGCTAGGCAATACTGATGGGCTTGCTTCGGCCCGCGGACTATATATACGCCTTATTGTTCAGGTAGAATTATAGCCACAGCAGATGGTTGACCTAAAATCCCTGGAATTTACCTGATTGATACCTGGATTGGTTTTTTCATTTACAGTTTTATTGCTAAAACGAATCCTTAGCCTAGACAGGGGAACTTTACTCGGTGTACCACTTCGTACGCTTGGGCTTCTTAATTTTACCTCCCGTGACGCCCTTGACGCCGCCGCCATCCTGATTGCCACTAACCATATTTCTGTACTTATTAATTAGGGGTCGCAGGTCATCCTTCTCCTTCTTGCGTCCCTGTTTGGGTCGATTGTTGGCCTTGCGCTCGGCCAGGTGGGATTCCCGTATCTTCTTGTTCTTCTGCTTGCGCTTTTCTGTCTTCACCCGTTTCATGTGTTCCTGGGCTTGCTCCATGATCTTCTTCTTGGAGCGCATCTTCAGCGAGGTGCCCGGCTTGGCTGCCGCGCCTACGAAATCACTCTGGACATCGCTGGCCTGCTGCTTCTGCTCCTTAGCTTTACCTTCGACCTTGGCTGCCCGCGTTGCCTCCAGTTTCTTGATGTGCTTTTGCAGCTTGGCCTTGTTGTCTGTTTGGGGGCCTTGTGGCTTGGCCTTAATACCATTCCGCTGCTGCTGGCGTCGCTCCTTGCGCCGCTGCTGCTTGGCCTGATATGTGGGATTGTTCAGCTTGGAGCGTTCCGTGCGCTTCTCCTTCACCTTATGCACGGCCCGATCCTCTATACTGAAGGCCACTATGGGTCTCTAATCAAATAGGTTTAAAGATTAATAATTGGAGGAGAGGTCTAAAAAGGGATCAACTTACATGTTGATTTCCAAATATGCTGGGATTGTTGTTCAATTTCCGCAGAGCCGTTAAAGCCCTCTGATGCGTGTCAAAGGATAGGAAACCGAAGCCCTTGGATTTGCCCTGTGGGTGCTCTGGCGTCACCTTTTGTTCCCGCATTACTCGACACTCGTGGGGCCGGAACCCAGTGTAAGTCAGAGCCATTTGCTTTAGCTTCTCGTTGTCGTAGTTCAGGGGAAGATTGTGGATGGACAACCGGTTTCGGGAAACAAATCTAAGAGAGAGTTACGGGACACATTAGATATTTATCAGCTGAGATAATTTAAATCCTTACCGGTTCAAGTTCTTAAGAACTTGGGTCTTAACCTGCTCCAGTTGATGGCGCTTGGTCATGTCGGAGGCAGAAACTCCATCAGCTGCTTTAGATCCGGACATGATAAGGCCTTCTCTGGCCAAATACAGGTTCCTAGAATCCTTGCCAACGTCGTCTTTGCTATTCTCCTGCGATTGCTTCGACTTCATCTCCTCGCGACTGAGCGCGGGATGGGGATCCAGCACTTCATCCATCAGCTTGAACTCGGTGCCAGCCTGCAGGCAGAGATCTGCCGATTCCTTGGCTTTGAACTTCACGAAGGCAGTGCCTTTGGAGTGACCAGAGACGGCTTGACGATTGATGATGGCATAGTTGACCAGTCCAAACTTGCGGCATACCTTTCGCAAATCCGCGTCCTCGGCGTCGAAGGGCACATTCTTGATGAAAACCGTGCAGCCTTGTTGGACGTCGTTGGAAATTTGTTTCTCTTTTTTGATATTTTTAATATCTAGCTTTGATTTTAATTCGTCTTTGTCTTCTTTTTGATCTTCATCCTCCTCATCTTCCTCATCACTGTCTCCGTCATCGTCCTCATCATCATCGTCACCTGATTCCGCCTCCGATTCTTCGTCTGAGTTTTCCTCCTCGTCTCCATCTTCGTCCTCATCGCTTTCCACCTTGATTTCCTCTTGTTCGCCTTCCTCCTTCACCTCCACCTTGGGCTTCTTTTCCTCCGGCTCCTCTTTGGGATTTTTGGCCACATACTCATCCTTGCCCAAGGCCCAGTCCACGAATATTTTGCGCCCCAGCAACTCCTTGCCATTGGAGTGCAGAATAGCCTTGGTGGCCTGGTTGATGGTCTCGTACTGGACAAAGGCGCAGCCCACCATCTTTCCATCGCCACGCTTCAGAATGTGGACATCCTCCAGCGTTCCCCACTGTCCAAAGTGCTCCCGCATTGATTCCTCAGTAGATTTGTAGCTGATGTTTCGGACGATGAGGCGCGCCCGCTTTTTCTGCCGCCGCTCCTTCTCCTCCTTCAGCCTCTGCGTGTTGAACGGATTGCGGCGCTTCCGGGTCGGTTCTCCACCGTTCCCCGTATCCACAGAATCATCCTTTAGAGGCTTCATTTTTTTGAGTTCCATATTTCTAGCGCTGCACGTGGAACTGAGTATGACCGTACATCGGCCGTTGAAATATACCAGCCATGCGGCGGGCCATTCAACGGTCTGGCAACACCGTGAATTTGTTTACAATTTTGTATTTTAAATATTTATTTTTTCAACAAATTACAACAGGATAAAAATGCAATGGGTGTTATTTATCAGCGAATAACTGGTGGAACTCTGAGGGCGTCTTGAAATAGTCGACCAGCAGCATGGACGAGCGATTCCCCAGTTTGTACATAATATGCCTCCAAGGATTCAGAAAATTTTTGTATTCTGAGATTTGTCCCTTTTCGAAATAGTGCTTCACTGTCCCCACGGGCAGCTGAGAGCCGTATACAGCCACGTATCTGAAAAGAGGGCCAACTAAATGAACACCAATGGAAATACCAATATGCGAACTCACTTCTCGGGACTCTTGTAGATCCTCAATGGGTACTTGGCCACAAAAGTGCGTATCGCCAGGTTGATGAGCACAAAGCCTCCCAGGAAGTAGTACAAATCCGATTCATGAGACACGAGTATGGATATGTCCATCTTCTGAACAACGTTGACGACCTGCCAGGTGGTGGCCCAATGAAAAGCGGCCACCAGACCCAGAATCGAGGTCGTGGCCGTGGATATATTCTTGGTCCAGGTCACATAGCTCTCAATGGGGGCCCGATAGATCAGTTTGTAGTTCTCCGCCAGCCTATCGCCGTACAAGAGCTTCCGCTCCACATCCCCGGAGGCCACATTTCGCCACTTGCAGAGCGCCGAGCTTGTGCTGAATGGAAAGAGTGGATAAATCTGTGGAGATAGGGGACTAACTACTTACTGCAGACATTGGAGGTGGGATGTAGGCGCCAAGGCCCTTAAACGCAGCAGTTTTGAACTCCTTAGAATAGCCGCACACATTTTGTTTTGATGTAACGACTGCGAATCCAGCTGTTCCGGCGTCAGTGGTGTGTGCTGGCCACACTACTTGTGGATACCAAACACGGAGCAGCTGTTCGGATCAGCAGGCCATGGAGCGGGGCTGGACGTAGTGTCAGTTTGTTTACGGCTCAATAGTCATTATTTTACTTACATTCGGTAGATAAACACCTAGTGAATTGTATTTTTTCTAAGCACAATTTACTAGGAACACGTATATGTAGGTTGGTGAATTTTGTTTTTATTTTTGTATCGAATTATGGATTCGAAACGGGCGGCTCCCGAGACTGGAGACGGTCCAGACCCGAAGCGTGCAGACACCACCGAAGATCAGGATAAGTTAGAAGAGCATGGCATATCAGTGTCGTTGGAAGCCACACATGTTGTACCCTACACAGGCAACGTATCGCTGGAGTCGTTCATGTTCCAGCCAACATTGACCGGTAGTCAAATCGTTTCGTGGTGTCAGACCTCTGAAATCGACCTCGAGCTAGAGAAGGGCGAAGACAAAAAAAGTAAGTTGACAACAATCTAGTCACCATGTATATTCCTAATATTTCCATTTAATCTACAAATCACCACCTCCCAATTTCAATCCCGACAGAGACTTCACACACAAAAGTTTCGCGTCGCGAACAGGCCAAGTCCCGCCGCGAAGACACAATGAAGGCTCTGGCCCTAGAGCGCGAGTTGACCATTAAACCGGGACAAAACACAGCATCAGTGGTGCTCGTCGTCCGCTTTCCTGACCCAGAGATCACAGCTTCCATGCTAACTGACCTGTCGAAAGATATTCGTGATGTGGTCATGCCGTACAGCGTGGCTCCGCGCTACTGCCTGGTGTACCTCAAGAGCGGCGCCGATGTCGAGGCAGCTATTGCCGACATAAACAAGGTACGCTTTGGAACCGGGTTCCTACAGGCGGAGCATAAACACTTTTCGGACGAGGAGCAGGCCGATTTCATTGATCCGTGCTCCTTGTACGTAAGCAACATACCGTTCAACATGACCACATCGGCCATCAAGGCCTGCTTTATCAACGCTCTAAGGGTGGACATCGGAGTGCTCAAGCGCGAGAAGCGCGCACGCTACGCCTTTGTACGTTACGCCTCTCCCGAGGCTGCCACAGTTGCATTCAGGGAGTTGGTCAGTTGTCCACTGAATGGGCGTACTCTCACAGTCCGCTTTCGGCGGCTCAGGAAGCGCTCTGGAATTCCTATGGTGCAGTGCGCTAGCTCTTTCGTCACAAGTGGTGGCGCCGGCGGCGATGACGACAATGTCGACTGTAAAGTTATATCTCCTCCACCTGTGGAGTCCATTACTATAAGCGACAGCGACAATTGCTCAGATTCCAGTAACGAAGCCAAAGAACAGAAGAGCAAGCCAAGCGAACAGGAGGAGATCAAAAAGCTTAAGCGCCAGATGGCCGAGTACGGGGCCATCCTAAAGACCTTTCAGATCAGACAGAACTTTTTGGGAGGTATGTATAGATCATTGGATAATAGCTTAACAAGCCAACATCTTTCGTATCCTTCCAGAGACACTTACATCAGCTCTCGTGCCGAAATCAGAGCCGTGCTCGAATCCATCTACCTATATACCTGTGTTAGGATCACACGCAGTACACGTAATGCGCGATATTAAAACCGAGCGTGAATATTTGGGCATCCCGGACGAGTCCATTCCCGAGCCCAATTCGGCTGACAAGCCGACACCTCAAACCCCCTTAGATAACATCACAGACAAAGGGGATCAGCAGAAAATGAAAAGTAAATTAATTCTTTGTTAAGGATCCTCAACCTAACCCCCTTCCTCGTATCTTACTCAGAACCCCATTATTTTGGCTGGCTGTTTTCAGGTTTTACCAGGAGAGCCCAGAGCGCCCTCTCCCTGGCTGGCAAGACTACGGCAAAGGCTTCCCCGAACAAGGAAGACCGACTTGCAGAGCTGTATGCTCAGCTGGAAGCCGATTCTAATCCCTAAGTTGTTAGGCCATCGCCTAGCAAATTAACCTTTTTGCAGTCGGCTCCAAAAATAAAAATTTAGTTTGTCATCATTAGATTTACGATTTGTTTATTTTTTGTTATTTTCGTTTGTTTGTTCAGTTTCTCTCGTTTCAGCGTACATTTATGGTATACAAAATAAAATTACACATAATAATACGTAAGTTAAATAATATTTCGGTTTTAAATATTAAACCCGAACAAATATCGCTTAAGGGACTGGCTTAAATATCACTTATATAATAATCATATGTACTCGATGATGATTTTTATATTAGTTTATGGTCAAGTCGAGTCACGCATCGTTTCGTAAAACTTAAAACATATACAGTGTCTGCCGAATCGGTCCACATCGCACTCGTGCACACATTAACAATTATACCTAAACTAAAGTACGTTCTCTCAATGGGTTTAATCGTTCAGTATTAGATTTTAGCTTGTTTGGTCTGCTTCTCCAATTCATTGCATATGGCTCGTTAAATTTAATATCGCAATTTGTCATTACCAAAACAGTTGACTACATAAAGAATTTCTGCTATGACACGACTCTTGATATCGGCTGGCTGTCGCTTGTCGTTAGAATGCGGAATGTTATAAACTATTTTATTATAGTTAGGGCTGATTTTTGTATTTACACAACAACAAAAGTATTTGATAAGGCACCTGTTTCACATGCTGATAGCTCAATTTACAATTGATATTCTGTTTCAATTTGAATTTCCTCTCATCGTATTCGATATTGTGTTTGACGTTACGCATTTGAATTTCAAGCGATTTCTCGGTGCCCAACATGCGGTAAAATTTTAGAAACTTTACTCGAGTTGTTATTATTTATTTATTTGTTCCTACGGTTGACAAAATGCACTGCCTACGGGTCACTAGGATCTGTGTGGCTCTTTTAGCTAACGATGAACTTGGACACGAGGCACATCAGGATGGTGGTGATCACAGTGTTAATCGCGGAATTGCTTGTCAGTTGGTTCAGCGACTTGGCTCCATTTCCGGTTCGCTCGGCCGTTTCCGGCTCGAAGGGCTCGTCGTTGGATTGATGATCGCCAACGGCTATAAGGGGTAGATCGATTTAAGAATTACAAGTTAGTTAAGTTTAATGTTTAGCTATGTAAGTTTTAGGGAAAGTCTGTGCAGAACAACTATATGTATCAATAATTTTTTTTGTGCGAGAATTTAAAATTTTTAAGTAAATAATCAAAAATTAACTTAAGTAACTTAAGGGGGAGAATCAAATAAAAATAATTGTTAACATACTCTTCACTCTGTGAGTTCGTTCGTTCATTTCTTGATATTTGGCTTAGTTTGGCGTTTCGGCAGGCGGCGCAGATCGTGGGCGTGGCACGTTTATATAGTATGTTTCGATTGGTTTGTTTGATGATGGCTTTATATATTCAGACAGAGATCACTCAAGCAGGCGATGGATATACACAACTGGGTATAGCTTAATGCTGCCATTTAGACAACTGGACACACAGGCTACACAACACACGAGCACTGGGACGATCGAGGTCCTCTTGATTCTAGAAGAATCTGTTCGTTAGGCCCCACATCCAGCCGGGCAGGATACCCTGATTATTGGGCACTTGCGGAGCTGTATACCAAGTGGGTGTGTGTGAGTGTGTGCGCACAAATTAGAGTATATTTTTTGTTGTTTCAAAGAAAAACAAAATTAAAGAACGGCGTAAATAAAACGATACAGTGTCAATATTGCTGATTGGAAAGGAGGAGGGATAATGTGCGCAAACAATTACTAAGATGTGGGCAGCAAGGCGATCAGCTGGATGATAATACAGTTACAGCGTGGGCGCAGGAAGAATGCGAAGCAGCATGGCGGCGACTACAACTACACACACACAAAGAGTACAGATTACGTAGAGAAAGGGGAAGTGGGAGAAAGGAGAAACTGTGACAGTCGGAGAGATGTCAGATTGGCGGCAGATTCGCTTTGTATTTTGTCTGCGTGATATGTCGGGGTGTGTGTGCGTGTGTTGTTATGGAGTTGGTGTACGGTCGTTTGTGGTTCTTGCTGTTGTTGTTGTTTCTGGATGTGTGCTCTGGTTAATTGTTCTTGTTTTTATATCCGCGTCTCTTAAAGCCTGCAAGAAATGTACATACATACGTACAGACACAGATGACAATGACGAATACATTTCGAATTGTGCTTTTCGGCTTTTTTCTTGAATGCAAATTTAACGGTTATGGGCCAGGCACGTGCATGCGATTGTTAAACGAGTGTCGTACAAATCACCGATTGTGGGTCATAACGGTATGTGATGTACGTACATTACTGCGTTTATGCGGTCTCCAGTTCATGTAATCATAATTCGATAAAGCTGACAGCTCTGGTATTTTTGTATATAGCGTATTTTTGAATTCATGAACTACACCACATAAACCTGGTAATAATCATACATTTACCGTCTTATAGTCAACTTGTGAGGCTTTTCGCTTCCCCCATGCAGGTGTAAATCTTTTGTTTGCTTTAGATTAGTTCATGCAATTAACGTGGGGATTTCAGGAGTGTAAGTGTCGCTTTTGCGTGGTAGGTGTGAGTGGGTGTGGGGTGGAGGTGTAGGTGTTTTTGTTTGTTTTGTTTTTATTTTTATTTTTTGGGAGGCTCCATCCAGCCATTTAGCCATTGGGAATTTTGTGCCAAGGGGTGCCAAAAACAAGGAAAGAACGGTTACGCATGAACATTTTCCTACACTCTAGCGAGTGTTGGAAAATGACACAAACTACATACAGGATAAAGAGTTTAGTTCAGGGGAGCGGAGGCGGAGTGGAAAACCAAATATTAATATTACCATAACTAGATATATACTTAGTGCTACAGAACTAAATTAAAATTTAGACCATAAAGGGGTGGAAGGGGGGTGTTCTTAATTTCGGGACTTGTGGTGTTTAACAAATAGTGTTGTAAAAGTGTTTTTGTATCATATTTTAAGCCGGTTAGCGGGTTAGTGACTCATTGCAGATGCTAATATAGAGTCGAGCTGATTCTACGGATTAGTCGGTTAGACTCTGTGCACATGCTAGGATCGTGACTTAAGGACTACGAAAATGGTATTTGGTGGCGTTGATCTGGGCACCACAGTTAGTGAGACCGACTGACCAGTAGTTTTCATTGCTGTTGTTGTTGCGGCTGCAGAGATATTGTATGTTTATTTTTGGGCTTTTAAACTGTAAGCAAGGTATTAAATTATTTTTGTTTTTTGTTGTTTCTTAGGCTTATCATTTTTTTCGTTTGTACATGGTATGCTAAATTGAGTTGGATAGTTTTGTAGAGTATATACCGTATCGCCAAGGGCAAAAGATATAGACAGTGTTAGTTGGGTTAATATGAAAAAATACACACATATTAGTAAGTGGAAATTTGTCAAAAATTTTTTAGTTTTTGGTTAGGTTTTAAGAGCTTTATAAAATTAATAATACAGTTGGTAACATATTATTTGTTTTAGTTAGTATGTAGAATAAATTAAATATAAATTAAGAAAATTGTTAGAGTATTGTTGATATTCTGTAGTTCTCAGCTTGAGAACACTGAAACAAAACTAGAGTAAAACACCACAAAATCAAAAGTACAGAGAAAATAATAAATGTACAAGTAAATACAAAATCTATAAAGACTGAGCAAAAGACATTGGACATACACAGTAATTAGTTTTGTTCAATAAGAATTATAAATGTATTTCTTCCATAGGCAACAAAGACAAACACATTCGACTTGAGTAATAGAATTTTACTACATAGACATTAATTAACTTAATTAAACATACCATATAGATAGGACTTTATTAACGTAATCGTCGTTCTTTAATCACTGCACGACTCTTAATTTCTTTTCTCGCTAAGTAACAACTCATACAAGACTTTTTTCTATGAGATCTTTATGACTTTACAGAGTTTGGGATTTTTAATTCGATTTCGTTCCTCGATTTCAATCTCGGATTCGAGTTTCAGACAAAACTACCGTCGCGTCGGTCCCACTCACCTGCGTCAAAGTCACCATTACCATCGTCGGCGTGCTCAGGGATCATGGAGTGCTGTTCGAACTCGGAGTCCGAACCCTCGACGATATTACCTGTGGACGAGGGGGTGTTCTTGCAGCCGAACCACCAGTGGGCGGTGGGTCTGGGGAAGGGGGGCGTGGCCGTGTCCACCTGGGGGAAATATAAATATTTTACATGAGAAAATTATAATGATACTCCGAAGGCTTCACTACTTACCGCAAATCGGGCATCGTGGAACCGATAGTACTTGTCGCCCTTGAAGAAGTACGTGTACCCATTGGTATACTTGAGCGCAGCGTCCAAATTGTTCGGCACACCCTCCCAGTTGGAGATGGGCTTGGGATAGCTGGCCTTGACCGGCGGCCTCTTGGCCGGGTCGAAGCGCCAGAACTTGCTGCCCTTGAAGAAGTAGATCTTGCCGTTGCCTCCCCAAACCATAGCCGCGTCCAAGTGATCGGGAATGCCGGTGAATCCCTCGCTGATCTCCTTCGGATAGACACCGTCCATCTGGCGACCCTGGTAGCGCCAGTACTGGGTTCCCTTGAAGAAGTACGTCTTGCCGTTCTTGTACGTAAACGCCGCATCGATATTGCTGGGCAATCCTGGCCAGCCCTTGGAGATGAGCTGTGGGTAGCCCTCCTCCACCGAGTCCGTGGTCAGCTTGTAGAACTTGTCACCCTTGAAGGCGTATGTCTCGCCCTGCGCCGAGTTGAAGAGCGTGTCCACCTTGGAGTCCTTGCAGATGGAGTCATCCAGGGGCACCTTGGGTGGCGAGAACGATGGTCGCTGGGTGGTGGGCGGGTAGAAGTTGGTGGGCCTTAGCTGGTTCGTCTTCCTGCCGTACAGTGACTGGATGGCCGCCTTGTCGTCCTCGTCCAACTTGAAGACGGGCTCAAAGCCGCGATAGAAGGGAGCCATCAACGCCGAGCTCTGGTCGGAGTGGGACAGTCCCAGGGAGTGACCGAACTCGTGGGCGGCCACCTGGAAAAGATTGGTGCCGCGGGGCGAGCCAATGGTCCACAGTTCAGCGTCATCAAAGTGGGCGTCTCCGCCAAAGACCGGGAAGAAGGCGTGGGCCAGGGTGCCGCCTTGACCATCAAAAGCATCGCCATCACCATGCTCGCTCTCCACGAACCTGGAAGTGGAATAGAAACGAAACCCATAAGTATCCATCATGGAATATTTCACCAACTGATTATTCAGAAGGCAAGTAGCGAGCAACTCACTTGATCTCGATGTGCACGGGTCCGGAGGTCTTCCTGGTGAAGGTCAGATCGGTGTCCTCGGACCACACGGCGAAGGCGCGTCCAATCTCAGCGTCCACATCCACGCGCTTTAGCCGCTTCGGGTACTTGGAGATCTTGTAGGTGAGGTTCTTCACGCGCCACCGGCTGCCCTGGAGGGCGTACCTCTTGGACCGACCTTCGCCGGCGCCCACACGATCCCTCACGCCGCAGCGGGGCAGGGACATTAGCTTCATGGTCTCGGCGTCCAGCTCGCCTGTAATATTCAGACCTGCGAAGCTCTGGAACTCCTCGATGGCGCTCACCCAGGTCTGCTGGTCATGCAGCCCGCTGCTGGCCGGATTGCGGGCCGAGGCGGGCAGATAGCCGAACTGGGACAGGTAGATCTGGGGACGAGAGAGAGGGGGGAAACGGAGATTGAGTGACTGCAGGAAGGAACAGGGACGCGGACTGGGACCCAGGCAAAGATCAATGGGCTGCGCCTGTCCGGCCACCCGTTGTTGTTTTGCCAACTTGATTTATGGCCATCAGATTAGATGGCAGCGGCATGTCCTGGCTCCTCACACTGTCGCATTTCTATCTGACTTGCATAATTTATGACTGCCGCCGCACTGGCTTATAATTTATATAGAAAAGCATACACACAGCAGAGGCTTCATGGCGTATACTTGATATGTACATGCATGTATCTTTTGTATGTTTTTTTTTGTATATGGGAACAGCAACGTGACTTGTAGCGAGGTGTGAAAACTCTTAATCGATCTCCGGCGAGCATCGGTCGCATTAAGGAAGCGTTTCGATTGCTAATTGTAAATTGTAACATTGAGAAATCGAATGAAAATATACAGTTTGCCCATCAGGGAAGTGCACTCCGGCGGAGAACAATGCGAGGTTATCTTAACAGTTATACTCTACGCGCGCTAACTATTTAGAATTTAATTCGAATTAGAAATCGTTGTCTGGCCAATTACAACGGCAAATCGTCTTACAGACAGCTATAGGCTATAGAACTTCATGGCAGAGAGAGAGAGGTTATTTTCGATTTGGCATGTGGATCAGGTTTGCATGCCGTTTATGTGTCGCACATTCTTAATGACGCCGCCTCACATACACTTACTATATGGATACATATACGCGTTGTATAATGATTTGCCGAATCTTGCATAATGCCAGCTGACTGTTAATTTTATGGGGTTCTTTCCGCCTCCGAGGAAGTAAACATTTCGCTGTCCCGCCCCATTTGTATTCATGCGACATGCCCGCCCGCCAGTGGCTCTGTGATCTTTTTTTCTGGGTGGTGGGATTCGGGGGCTGTTGCCAGCGATCAGCTGGTGGGAGAAACTTGGAAAAACTTAACCCACCGCAAGGTAAACGAACTGCAGACAAAGCGGTGCTCGAGTGCCAAGCATCTGTCGCTCATCTCTCGAGATTTACACTTGAGAGTGAGGTTCTGATTCCGAATTTGACTGGCACTCGAGTTGACTCATCCGTCGGAGGCGACCTTAGGTATGCCTCTTGGTGCAATTAACATAATTACGAGTACGAGTAAAGCATGGCAGCAAACACCTCTCCCTGCGGCGGGCACGCTCGTCTTGATTGCCCAGCAAAATCGCTGAAAAGGCGCCACGTTGTTGTTACGCCAGTTCTGGGGATTGTGCTGTAATGCAGCGCCTTTGTCATAGAGCAAACAAGCTGGAACCGACTGAATAACCGAGGGCAATCGAATGCATTGTTCGAGGCCTCAAACACGGGCTCTTTCGGTTATCTCTACCCCAGTATCGATAAGATATCTGCTGCCTTTGGCAGCAAACAAAAGACTACTCAACGCGGCCATAATTGAGTCATTTCTCCGCACCTGACGCATTTGTTCGGCGGCTTTCAATTTGGAATTTAATGCGTCACAAAAAGCGAACGGAAGTCGGGACTAAAACGGAAATGTTTGGCCATTAGATTAAGGTGTCTCTCAATTCGTTTTTAGGGAGTCATCAAGTTGTGTTCAGCTGCTTGGTCAGGTGGATGCATCCGCATGCTTCGATTGAGAAATTCGTGCATTTGCATGTCATTACGGATTCTCGATTCTCGATTCTCGGTTCTCGGTTCTCGAGGGGATGCTCCATGGCCGGGCAAATCAATTGGATAATTTCAATTCAACTCCTCCTCGCTCCGAAAAGGGGGTGAGGTGAGGGCCAGTGCAGTCGCTGGGTCACGTTTCAGAGGGCGTTGAAATTGCACTTCAATTTATTATTGGACATTGACACAAATTTTTTAGTGCGATTCGGACAACAAAAAGCAGAATGTCAACATCGAATGACTTTGTCCAGGCCCCAGTGCTCTCGTTAGTTGTATTACCATAAATACACGGGAGAAAATTATTTTAAAATATTTATCATCTACAAATTTAATCTTGAAACTAAATAAAATAACTTTTGAACAAAAATGGTAACAAAGAGCAAAGGTTAGATCTTTAGGATAAGAACTGCTAGTAATATTCCACTTCAGCGCCTTTTTCCTTTACAAATATCCTTTAGAAACATAAATATTTCCCCGTGTACTATCTGCGAGTTTCTGTGGGAAAATATCTAGTCCTTTAGCGCTTGGCTGACCTGCTTGCCTGGTTTACTTGGCCGAAGGAGTTGAACTTGCAGGAAGTGGTCCGCAGGGCTTTTCCAACCCAACGTGGGGCAAGTGGAGGTGTGTTTGCGAGCTCTGGAAAGTATGCTAGCATTCGCTGGTTGCAACCTTCAAATATTTAACACAATTTGCACAGGTGCACAGGTGAAAAGTTGCCAGTTGCCCGATTTGATTTGATTTCGAGAAGGGGAAATGGCGCTGCTGCAAAAATTGAGGGAAATTGCTGCTCCTGCTGCCGCTGCTGCTCCTGGAAGTCAATGAACTTTCACTCCATTTAAATTGAAGCCGTACTCCGCCTCGTTTATTTCCGGTCGAGAAACAAGAACAGGACATGCATAAATTATAAACAAGTATCGTTTTGTGTACACTTTTCGTATATACACTGGTATGTATACTCGCCGACAAACCTGCCCGGTTGAAATTGATGGGAAAATTATTGCCCAGCCAGCAAGCGGCCACAGCTGGAGTGAGGGCGGAAAACTCTTGGCTTCCACGTCCGTGCTTCGTTCTGCGTTTTCCTTATTCCGTAGAATTGCTTATTCCGTATTTCGGGGGTGCGTGGTTAGTTTACGCTCGGAATGTGGGTCAGCCAGGTCGTTGACTTGCCACCGCTGCCGCGGGCGAGGGCTTTCCCTGCACTTCCCTCGGTTTTGGTGCAAACAAACCTAGACCTAGTTGCACAAATATTTGCGTGGCACGTGCATAAACGAAAGTGTCGGCGACAATTAAAGGCAAATAGCGTAGGAGGTTTTCCCTAGCGCCGCTGGCGATTTTCCCAGCGAAATTGCGCCTGCATTTCGAGTTTTCCAATCCCGCTGGCCATTAGGCAAACAGGCTTAACTTGTTTAAGTGTTTTTATAACCCGGCGATTACATCATTATCGAAGCGCAGGCGCCCCATTTGGGGGCACTTCTTATAAACTGGGTTTCTATACTATTCGGGATTGGGATTGAGATTGGGATGAAAAATAAAAAAAGGAAAACTGACAACTCAAAACCGAAACCAAAGCCGAAACGCAGACCAAAGGCGAAAACAGAGACAGAAACTGGGCCAACTGCTCCGTCTTAAATGCAGCTTAAAAGTTGTATAACGATTTCAATTCAATTCAGGACCCCCGAGAGACAGGGAGAAAGAAATGCTTTTAATTGCACAGAATTTCGGTTGGGTATCTGCATCCGAAATTGGGTTATAAAGCGAGTGTATTTATTTAGCTTTTAAAAGCTTCTGAACAGAGTGCAGCTTACTAATTAAAATGGCTTCCGAAGAATACTTTAAAACTAATACTTTAAGGCACCCCCGAAACCTAGTCTCAATAGAATAAAAACTATTTTCCGCCGGGAAATTCCTTGACATTTACCTAAAAGGGTCTGCTTAGCATAGGAAACTCCCACAAAATATTTGACATTTCCACCGCGAGAGGCGTGTCTGTCCCTGTCTTTGGCTACTTTTTTGCTTTAGTTCGTTTTGTTTTTTCTGCTTTTTTTTTGTTGCAACAAGTACAGGTGGCTAATTCACATGGCGATAAATAAGCGTCAAGATGCTAAGATAACCGGACAATAAAAAGCGCTATTCATGCAAAGAGTCGGGCACACAAAAAAAAGAGGGAAGGATTTTATTGCTGCTGCCATTCCGATGCCTTTTCGGGCTAGTTGTTTATGGCGAGACGCGTGAAATGCTAAGCCATTCCATACGGGTGACCTTAGGGAGTCCTAAAAAAGGAAAAGGAAAGCTATCAATTGTTTGCCAAAGTGGCAAGGCTGCCGTTGCAGCCGCGTTTGGTTATCCTTTTGTTTGTGCATTTTGCTGGCACCTCGCGAAGGTCGCACGCAACTAATTCATTGGCGAATCCATCAAAAACCTGGCAAAAAGCAAACAAATTCCGACATTTATTGATTAGTTCAATTGGCCTAGGGAAAGGGAAAGCTGTTCTCTTGAGTTTTCCAACGTTCCTGGCTGCTATAATTAGCCTGCAGAAACTTTTTTCTCTGGAGTTTTTCTCCAGCTTTTTTTGCGCGTGCGATGACGAATGCCTGACTGCCTGAGCTCATTTCAATTTCATTCATGGGTGCGAGTAATTAACCTCTTGACAGCGCCATTATGCGCGGGTAGAGAGCTACTTTCGGATGACTCACTCTGGTGCCACTGAGCAGTAGTTTTGTCTACTTGTTCCTGCTCAGTTCGGTTTGGTCCAGATCGAATCAGTGGCAGAATATTAATCGTTGTCTTTGAGCGTATGCAATTTGATCGGGGAGAGATTCGCCGGAGATTTATCGAGAGATTTGGCGCATCACGACTTCCTCGAATCATCGGCGGTGGTCTGCACGATTTGCATTCTCTGGCCGGGAGATTAATGGGGAAAGAGTTCTGAGTCCGGGGAGAACAAAGAGCCTGGCATTGGAGGCAAACACGTCAACGTCAACGTCGCCGTCTGTCGCCGCCTTAGCTGCTTTTGGCCAGCGAGCCAACGAGCCAAGTTATTGGCGACGCGGCCAACATACCAATTAGCCGGACAGTCGCGCTGTTACGTAAAACATAAATAAAACCTAAATAAAAGCCAAAGCAATGTTAAGCACGCGCTCATGCGTGCTGAGTCCCAGAATTGACTGCGAATCGATTCGGATCGAGTGGACATATCACCTGCTACACATCGCCCGATCGGGAGAGGTGATCGCAAATGGCCAAACAGGAAGTTCTAGGCTCTGTAAATTGTAAATGGCTTTGCTTTGGCCGTAAAGTCGCTTCCCCGATTAATTTATGCAAGTTTGCGGCGAAACAAAAAACGTGATTAGCTTCAGGTAGAATACCCTAAGTGCAAACGTGCTGCAGCTCCCTCAATTGTTGTATTAACATTTGCAAATGTTAATTGCATGGGTCCAAACAGCGATCATGACAAGCAATTAACCAGAGATTAATATTTATAAATTGTAAGCGTGGAAAACAAGTGGCTCGGAGGGACAGGTATCGGGAAAGGGTTAATTTATGTGGCTGTTATTATCATTATATTTTTTTGGTGGCTCTATAAATTTTATTTGTTAAAGAATACTTAATGCATTTTGCTAGATAAAGTCGAGGTGTCTCCGGATGGGCTTTCCCATTATATTGAGCATGTTTAAGGCAGGTGATGGATGGCGTTAAGTGGGCTTAAATAAATTATAATGTTGTTGTTGAACTTTCACAACTTTTACTGCGCTTTATGCTTGGCGAAACCCCATTTCATATCTAACAGGTGTTGGTTTCTTAATAAAAAGATTTAATGACTCTCAAATTTCACTTAATTGCAATGCTTATCATTGGTTTGTCTACATTATATTGTTAAATTAGGTTGTAAAGCCTGAAGATAAGAGTGTAAAAAGTCATCTTAGAACTTTTAATGTTTCAACAAAGCTGTCTTATTATAAATTATGCACTTAAGAAAATAAAATTCTACATATATAATTGGTATTAATTAACAGAAAATATAGTTAATAAACCAAGCTTATCAGTGATTTTAATAAAATTGCTTTCCCCCCCCCCCCGCCGTTTCCACATTTGTAAATATAAGTATAGGGAGTGCATTCGAATCGATTCGTTGGCATGTCAATGGCGTGCGAGTTTTCCTTGTGGAAAGCCACGCTTTGCGCTGACCAATGTCACGAGCGATAGCGATAACGATATCTGGATAGTCGGACGATAGACTGCAATTAGCCGGCGAGCCGATTGCATGCACTTTTCGGAGCCATCCGACTAAGGCTAAGGCCAGAGCCTCTGAGCCGGGCCAAAACACTGAGTGGGTGTGCGAGTGTGCGACGAATACAAAAATTTCCGTTGACATGCAATGCGCGTGAGCCTGTTGCATACAAAATACAAAATACACATATATCCACCGATATACACTGCTCAGTTTAGTGTTAAATTAAGTATAATTTGCGAATGCAACCAACTCGGAGAGCTGAGCGCCTGGCACGTTTGTCATGCAAATCGGAAGTAAAAACTGCAGACTGGCTTCTATATGGAATATGCTATATACCGGGTGAGAGATAGGGAGAGAGGCGGAGACAAAGCGGCTATCTCATGCCGTTAACTGTCACCTCAAGTGCAACAAACCCGCCCCTCCCCCACTTATCAATCATTCGGAGTCCGATTATGATTCATCTCCAATCCGATTTCTTTCCTGGTCACTGTTATTGTGCTAAGGCACTCGGAGAAATACTCCAGTGAGTTCTTTACTGAATTTTAATTGAAAAGATTGAGTATAAAATTATATTTACTCTTTGAAAGTTGTATCTCAATTTATTTCGAACTTTATTATAAAAGCATATAGATATTAACTCATTACAAGTTAATTTTAAAGAGATTGCAATTACTAATTCGTTTTTAATTTGAGTCTTTATTGCTTTCCCTTTTTTTCTGTGCATGGAAACAAGGCATTAAAAGCTGTGTTATATAATTTGAAAAGATAAGTGGTATGTCATGGAAATATAAATTATAGTTTAATTGAAAAGGAAGAAACTTAAAATTCATTAAAATGTAAAGCGTTCAACTTGCAGAGAATTTTAATAAATAATTGTATAGTTTTTTACGATTATTAATTATTTATTTTTGTATATTAAATAAAATATATAAAATATACGCAATCCAAAGCTAAAATGCATAAGAAAACCTTTATTTACTTGGTTCAAATGCTACTTTAAGTATTAAAACTCAGCTTAAGGTTACCGATTTTTAAACGAAATTCTTTTCTACTCTAGAATTTTCCTCTGTTTATGATTCGTAATAATTGATATTTTTATTTTCGTTGTTTTTTTCGAACTGATTGCATGCTTTACATTTTGTGCAATGCATGGGAACGAGAATCATTACAGGCTTTTATATAAATTATAGATGAATCGAAAACGTTGATTTAATTTCGCAATTTACTGGGAATCACTTAACTGTTTTTATTTTTTACTTTGTCTGTATCTATCTACCTTTAATTTAATAACTTAATTATGTACTCACCTCGGCCTGTGTGGTGGTGGAGACGGGGGCCGCCCGTGCCGCTGCCAGAATGGAGAGCAGGGTGCCTACGACTATGAACACTGAACTTTGGCAGTTTGTCATTTTGTTGCTGTTTTTGCTGTTGCTGTTGCTGCGATTGCTTCTGTTGTGGATGGTAGTTCCCTTAGTAATTGTCATGTAGTTCCACTTGCTCTGTGGCACTTTGAACTTTATATCACTGCAAGGCAAAGGTGGAAAGAAGGTCAATTAATATTTCATAAAGCCGGGGCGGAGTAATAAAGCAGCCACGGGCAGGAACGGAACGGGCCACTGTCCAGAATAGAACGCAGAAAGGAGAACGTAGAGCCGAGAACGGATCAGGCCAAGTACAAGTGCAAAAGGGCGAACGGAAATCGTGTCCAACTTCCACTCTTGCCACTCTTTACCGACCAACAGGTTGAATGTGGCACACATTTTCTGTGGCAGGTGGAACGGCAAACGGAAGTGGCCAAGATTCGCGGTCTGGTGTGGGGTCAGGGGATGTCGGTTGTAATCCAAGTCGTAGTAAAAAATAGTACAACTCGAGTACGTCCACTTGGCAGCCACAAACTAAGACTACGTCCACTACGTCCACTTTGAAAGGAAGGAGAACTTCCCCTTTGAGGATACGCTCTAAATATGCGAGACCCCCTGCAAACGAGCTCTAAGAATATACAGCCCCTGCCATAGGTGGACCGAACATACCCTAATAACTTTAAATATACAACCAACTATATCAGACTAGGTAAAAAAGCGCTCGTTTTATTGCTGAGAAAAGTACAACGAACTGACACCAGGCTGCACTCTCCTCGCGTCTTAATAGCTTTACACATTAAGTCCTCGGCCTAAGAATATCCCCTTATCGGAACCCAAATATTTGCAGAACCTGCCTCCATATCTCGCTAATCCCCGAGAGCATTTCACATTCGCTGAGCGCTCTCCTCGCGGCTGCCAGCTGTCCTGCGGCTGATATTTTGATCGGCGAGATATAAGTACATATACGCGTAGCAAGTCATGTGCTCTCAGGTCTGGCCAGCTCGGACGTCATAAACGGCTTTAGTGTAAGTTTAGACTCCAATTAGAAGTTAATTTTAGACTGTGCGCCGCCGGTAAATACCAAGTCAGCAATAACCGTTAAGGATTTGGCCGGGGCCTCTGTGTATATTCTGATATTTGATTTGCTAAAATTAGCCAGCAGTTAGTTTTCTTTACAGTTTGCAATGTTTTTGTTGATTTATCTGTGGGATGGGTGTTGACCTAGGGCACGAGACGACAACTGCCAGAGGCGCTCGGGGTTTATGGAGATGTTTATCCCAAGACTATATCTTGCACCTATGCTGATGGATCTGCTATCCCCAGAGCCCAGATGTGACATCAGCAGAAATGACAGACCCGAAAAGAAGCGTGATAAGTCATATCAAGTATACGCCTAGTGGCAGGCACTCGCTTCTGTAAATATATAATATATATACGTATAGGTCTGGATCTTGTTGTTGTTCCTGAGTAATCGCCGGGGGCTTTCGGGGCCGCTTTATGTCCGGCAATTAGCTGCTAAAATCCAGACAAATGAACATGCAAATATGTATATAATGAATATACGCACAGGCCATCACCATCACCATCGCTGGGACTGGGACTGGAACTGGGGCGTTATCTGATTACAATAATTTCTGCTAAGCAAATACCATAAACAATTTCCATTTTCTCTTTTTTTGTTTTTGGGCAAATGGTTCGGTTCGGCTGGGTTGAAGGTCGGCGGGCTGACAGTTTAAGGTTAGCGCCGTGTGGTTAACACCGCTGACGGGTTGAGGGTTCCGCGGGGCCGCTGCTCTGTCCCGGAATCCGGGCACCGGGTCGTCATAACAATGGACGCATTTCGCTGTCCTGTGTTAGATCAATAACAGCGAGTTTCGCCAGAAGTGCTTGGGTCGATGGCGAAATTGCACTCAACGCGAAAGTTTTCTTTGGCTTTGCCCTAATACTTTAATCGGAGCGGTTACGTATACGACATGTAGAGCACTTCTCTGGGTGTGTGGTCGATTGACCCGATTTGTGTCATATTTGAGGGCTTCTACTTTTACTCCTCTACTGAGGCTGATAAGCTCTCGCCTTTTGGCCAACTTCCAACCGGTTCTTCTTGGCTAATTCTCATTTATTTTCGGGGAATGTGAATCGAAGTTCTGCGAAGAGCCGGGGAGAGTGAGTCAGGCTCATTCAGAGAAACACACAAACCTAAAGAGATGCTAATTATAATAAATTTGGATTCCAACCAGTTTGGCCATATAGAAAAATACCCCCAAAGTTGCTTAATAATACAGAAATTCCACTTGCTCTAGCCTTTTGGCATTGTTCACCTTATCAGTTGACTTTTCCCACAACGCGAGTGTGCGCGATAAGATATGGTGGCGATCGGGACTTATGCTTTGGAAATACACATAACTATATATGAAAGCACCAATAAATTTTTGGAGGTATGAGTCTCTGCACTAAAGCCAATAATAAACACGGCGTCCAGCTGTATTTGTCTAGAACTTGACCTTAGTGATATGACCAACTACTTTTCGAAATTAGGCGTATTTCGAAATGTATTTCCTTTCGATTTCGATTCAAGTTCACTTCCAAACTGGAGTGCATTTCGGGAAGGGGGACTGTGTGCTTGGAATTAGGCCTGATTAATGGGTTCGATTGCCCTTCTTGACCTTCCAATTGAGTGAGCGAGTGGGATGTCCGCCGACTTAGCTGCACTCTCGGATCAATGAACCATGCTTGCCCCTCCTCTGCCTTTGTTGCAACACTTACAAATTAATTAATTAGCCGGGGCTGTCGTCGTCGTTGTTGTTTATATTCCGCTGTGGATGTGTCGTCGCTTATTATTTATTGGGCTATCCTTTTGTCTCTCAGTGTCTTTATGTCTGGGGCTGTGGACGAGAAACTGCACTAATTGCTCGCTGGCACTTCCATCTTTCCGCGCTCTTCCGCGTTTTCGAAAACAAAAAACTCAAAACTGAACGCGGTTCACTTTTTGGATTTGATTTGAACTCCCTCTTGGATTATTTCTTATATATTATTTGTGGATTAATCGTTGTCGGTTCGGGGGATTATTATTGGTAAATAATATTTATTTTGGCTGACTCGAACTTCGTTTCTGTTTCTCGCCGCTAGACACATCCGCCCTGCACAACGCGCAAATTTCAACTGATCTTCGGCGATCGCTGGAAAGCCGACGACGACTTCTCTGCCCTCGGCAGCTGCGACGTCAGCCGAGGCAGCGCTGCCAGCTGAGGCAGCGATCGCTGGAGCTTTTTTGCCAAATGAAAGAAAAAACAAGGGGAAAAGCTTGCCTTAGCGGCCTTAACAGACAGCGACGATGCTGATGCGCCGGGGAGGCGACAGAAACCTGTTGCCAATAATCGAAGTTGTCCCTTCCCCGGGCCTCGCTTCCCCGCCTCACTCCTCTCTTTGGCGGGCGCGGGGGGCGTATGAGTAATGCGGCTTCTTGGAATCATCCAAATGTGTCATGCGTCGCGCGTCGGGTCCAGCCAGCAGAGGCAGAGGCAGAGCAGCGGCTACAGATACAAATTCGGTGGCTATTGACAGTTTATCTTGAAGTTTAGCATGTCCCTCCCGCTTTTTAACAGCTTTTGTCTCTCGAATTTCCGCCTCTGCCCCGGGCCAGCACACAAAACATATATGTCGCAAAATGTACGTATATATGGTATATATTTATGAATGAATCTTGCGGTATGGGTTTCCCGCGGCCAATCGGTTTCTCAATGAACGTATGAGTAATGCGTAAACAAATAAGCCAATAAATGAGGGCCTTTTATTTCTTGTGTAAAAACTAAGGGGCACACCTCCCAACGAGATCGTTTCGTGTCAAGTTAATAGTTTCTGGAATTATGCAAATGTCGCAAGCAAACTGGCAAGTCATAGTTTTAAATGATTAAAAGCGGCAATAGAATATTGGAATTAAACGGTTTTAGAGTTAAGTTGCAAATTTTGAAATATATATTGTTCAAATTTAAGTAGCCTGCCAATCATTAATATTTCATATATTTTCTTTTAGGGCTTATCTTTTCTCTGTTCTACAGCACGTACTGGTGCTTAAATGTTTCTATAAATAATTTATAATTATATATAGTTCTCTATTTCGCAGTCTGGAATGTTGTAATAGCCAAAAGTTAAGTTCATATATATTTCTAAAAAGATATAGCCTTGAATTACAATAAAACTGCCTTGTTTATGGGCTAATTTGTTTAAGTAACATGTTTATGCATAAAAATTAATGTTTAAAATAATATAAAAATAAATAAAAATCATATTAAACCCATATTAAAAGCATATTTTACCAGCTGGGAATCTTCCTCACAAATAACCCATAAAAATCAATGGCAATACCCAGATCTCAACCAGATTTCTATGACGTTTCCAGCGGGAATCTGTGCTAATAAGCTATTCATCTTTGACTCTATCTCCTTCTGGGAATCAATGCTATATCTTAATGTGCGGCTGTTCCATTCCATTAACGTCAATTGAGTGCAATTTGGGACTGAGTCAGCCTGCAGTCGCTGTGGCTGTGGCTGTGGCTGTGGCCACGTGAAGTAAATTGCCACCTCGGAGCAAACACGTCTAGTAATCGCCTGCAAAAACAATTGTTTACAGGCACGGGCTGAAGATTCAGCTAAAATGCGAATAGCTAAATCCAACGTGTCCAGATAATGGCCCCGAGAGATAGAGAGGGGGAGAGGGGGAGAGAGACGCGTTCCCTTAACGACAACAATCCCTGAAGTTGACAGAACAAAGCGGAGGCTGCAGTATAAAAGTCAAAGCCATTTATTCATGGACCAAGTGCAGCTGGCCCCCTCCCCTGGATATACATACATATATAGTATATATAGTCTTCATCCGTTATGGCAATGGAAGACAAGTCAACTTGTCGTCGTGGTCGCCCCGCTGCGATCTGCGCGATGCAGTTGGAACAATGAAATATTTATGAGCTTCTTCTGCCTTTAATGACAACTATTTATGGTATTTTTAGACCATTTGCCCCCGCGCTGCATTCACCACCAAGCAAGTGGAAAGTTTGTTGGCTTTTGCTGCCGGCAGAGGGGAGTGAACTTTTCCAAGCCGAAACTCAAAAACAAGCGATTTTGCATTGACTTTTGCCTTTGAACTGCGGCGATCCAAGCAGAACCTATATGTATATATAATTGACACACAGATGGGGCAGCAGATAATGCTAATTGTATATGAATATAGAATGCCAGGCAGTCAGTATATCATTTGTACTGCCTGACTTTGAGTGCGAAAAACTGAATAACTATTTTTCAAAAACTCAATCACGTCACGGTCGGGCTTTGATAGTCATTTGGCGGGCCGATATATATGAAGTATCTGCCAGTTGGATCTATAATTATACGTATTCATGTTCGACTGGCCTACGGGTTGGTTCTACAAAGCGGCTCTACGTGATGATTGTTTGGGGCAATGTCAACTATAAAGTCCAGACAAAAGATGTTTCAGACGATCCCCGAGATGACTCACACACTTACCAGCCGGAGAAGCGAAAACTTTCGTAATGGAATTTGCGTGAACCAATTTGTGTTATAATAATAATCAGGGCACACGGGTGTAACCAATGTGTTCCTCCAGCAAATATTGCACAAAATCACCACTGTTTTCTTTAAGTTCTTTGCCGTTTTGCTTTCAAGCTTTATCAGGCATATAATCTTTCGGCCGATTGCGATTAGATCTTAGTTCTTAGATAAGAGGTAACTCAGACGCGAACTCAGACACTATCATTTCCCACTCACAGTCAGCACTCCGCACTCACGGTCACTCGACTCACTGCTTTCACTGGGCTTTTACCGAGAGATTCCTTTAGGGAATATCCCTGTTCAGGTTATTGGCATTTCTAGTATTATTCAGTTAAGAACGAATAATGCCGACAGAGCTGCGTTGGCGATAGCGACCGTTTCCCAGCAGGTTCCGAATGCGACTCGTCTCGGGCTTTTTGCTTTCTGGTTTCTGTTTTTTCTGCCTTTCAGCTTGTTGGCGTCGTCGTCGTCGCCTTTGTACCACCCTCCTCCCCGGCCCACCTCTGGACGTGTGTCTTTGTGTGTGTGGGTCTAATGGTAGCTGCTTTACGAGTCACGCGAACATCCATAAAAACACTAGCTTAGCGATAGTCCTCGTTTTTGGTGGTTGAAAGTATAGCCACCCCGCCGCCGCCGCCCTCCTCGGTATCCTGTGCATGTGATTACAAAGCAACAGGAGCAGGACTCACCTCAGGCTCGCGCTGTTAGCCGGCTGTTGGTTAGCCCAGTTAGTGAGCTAGCAGCTAGTGCGCTGCTACGACTGCTGTTAGATGATGATTCACCCGAGGGCGCAGCTTTCTCTCACTCCGGACGGAAAGCTCTAGGCGACTAATTCGCGGCACTCGTTAATTTGCCTAAACTTATTCCGATTGCGTGAGTTGCGTTTTAATTTTTTTTGTTTGTAAATTGGGATATGCCTTGCTGCAGCAAGCTGCCGTAACTGCAAGTTCGTTGTGCGTTTTTTGCGCTAGACTGAGGCTTGGTGTTCTCAGCTTAGATTCTTTTATATGGCCGGACCGCAAGGCGATCCGTTTCGTTATGTTCCGATCGGATCGGATCCGTTCCGATCCGAGGCGACAGTCATCACAGCAGCGTCCTTCCCTGTCAGCACCCCCCTTTGAGCTGGGATCTTCCTCGTTTAGTTCGCATAACGGGAGACTTACGCATCGGAGACCGGGTTCATCGGGTTCCCAATTCGAACGTCATCGGTTCTATAATATAGTGAGTCAGTTGAAACGTTACTGGGGAAAATGGTGCCGATATCTCCATCCATCTTCAAACGAAGCTTGTAAGATATTTCTGAGGATCTGAGGTCCCTTAACAAATCATTATAATATGAATCATGTGCTAGTTTTTACTATATCTTTACTTTAACTTTAACTTTAAAATTACAATCTTAAACATAATGCAAAATTAATCTTATTGCATTTAATTGACGTAGCACTTATGCATCGCCTTTTTGCCATCCCAACTTAATTCATAATTTTATGAGTCACCTCAAGTGATAGTCCCTTTGATCGGGAAACCTATATCTCCATTTCACGCAATATCTTCTCCACAAGACCAAGAGTCAAGTTGAATCATTTGAAATGCACGCCGCCCTCTGAAGCGATTCATTCTGCTTTTGGTTTCGCTCGCTGCCGATGCTAAATTTCGCTTTATATTGTTCTTATATTTTGATTTATACGCACTCGAACGTGCCGGAATGTCGTCCTCTCGCTCTCTTCCTTAAAAAACAAAAATAAAAGAAAAAAAACAGGCTGCAGA
Organism: Drosophila seguyi; assembly: GCA_008042675.1. Lineage (NCBI taxonomy): Eukaryota > Metazoa > Arthropoda > Insecta > Diptera > Drosophilidae > Drosophila > Drosophila seguyi. The sequence goes on from VNJU01008726.1 coordinate 37,283, forward strand.
TCGGCTGTAATGTCTGCTTTTGTCTCGCAATTAAATTCTTTGAAATGGCTGTCGCACAAAACAAATAAACTAAGGATTTTAGATATACAAAAGAATAATTCAATGCCAAGCAGGAAGTCTGATTGAGGAGGAGTGATTGTTTGATTAAGTCCGCTGATTGATGGGGCCGCTCCTTATTCGGGGTTTGGTAAAAAGAAATCCTTCAAGCTGCAATCTTTGTTCGAACGATTGCATTAAATGCGGGATTTTATTAGATTAGAAGGCGGGCTGTGAATGTTTTGATGTGTTGACATTCTAATTATAATTCAAATGATATCAATTTAAATAAAAAGTAACTTTATTTACCATTACAAGAGATCTTTAACAATTCCTTTGTAGTCTTTACTATTAACTAGCAAGCTGTACAGTTGCAATTTACAGAAATGCAGACAATTTATTGACAAGATTCAGACACAACTCGCAGGTAAACAGGCTTACTTGTCCCGTTGCACCGCCACTCATATATTATTTTTTGAGCTTAATGAATAATAAATAAAGTTGTCCGGCGACCTTGACTCCCAGCAGGCCATCTTTTGTCTGGATCTTGGCCGAAACAGACTGCAAGGTATAGAGTAAGTACGTGCTGTGGTCGTAGGACACACCCTGATGAGGCATCATCCATCCATGGCACCCATATGGCATACGGGCTAACCCTTTGACAATGCACAAACGATGGTCCGTCTGCCTGACTATCCCGGGTGTTCTCGGAAATCTTTTGAGTAACGCTATCACCCGAAAATACAATTTAATAAAAACAAAAGCAGCAGGCCAGACCACAGCTAAGCAAACGTGCAATGCAAATGAATAAACCGAATGAAGAAAACCGAAATATTATTATGTGCTGGTTTATTTTCACCCAAGTGCCTCTGAGTCATAGTCAGTATCATCATCCGCTGCCTGCTCTCTGTGGATCATCCCTGCTAGCCCTGCAGACACTGGCATTTGATTTCAATTAGCACAGACATTGGCCTGGGAAGCCTTCGCAGGGGTGGCACTTCTGATGGAGGAGTGTCACGCCGACAAGCTATTCCGATTCCGATGCCGATTCTCAAAACAGATGTCCATGTCCATGTCACTGCTGACCCTCTCGGCTGGCCGGGGCTGTCTGTCATTCAGCAGTCGATAAAAATCCAATAAAAAAGCGACATTTCTAATTTGCATGCTACATATGTACTATATAGAAGCTGCATCCCAACTAGGGTCGTGGGGGAGTGCTTCTCCCTGGGATTGAGTGCTGGGATATATACTGAATATGACACACTATTAAACTCGAGAGATATGAATGGTTCTGAGTAGCTGCTGCTGTTTGAAATGCAGCTCAAGGCTGGGGTAAGAGTTTTTGCAAAGTACCTTAATTTATGTTTGGTTTTAATAGAAATTTATTTTATTTTTATAGCTTTTTGAGGTGGTAAACTTGTGACCCCTTCAACATATGTTGTTTAAAAAACATTTAAGGAAGACAAAGTTCATATACTTTTGCTATTCATGTTTCAAAATTTAATTTTTATTATTTTATTATATATAAAACTTTCAAAATTAAGTTAAATTTAATTTGGAACGGTGATAGTTTTTATCAGGTTGAGAAAATTGCTTTAAAAAGTTCAAATCAATAAAAATGCGTATTTTTTTACATTTTTTATAATTTTAATAACCGCTAATACAACCTTGAAAAATAATTAATATAATGAGCAAAAATGTTTTGATATTATATATTAAATAATTAAAATTTAAATTAAGAATCTGAATATATAAGAATCAATACTTTTTTTTCCAGCAAGAAGTAGGTCCTTTTTTATGGGGGCTGAAATCAATATTTTAATATGATATTTTTTAATAAAAATTAAATTTTGAAAATATTATAACTAAGCCAAAAGAGCATTAATTTCAAATCGAATAGCTATTCTCTGCTTGTTTTTTTAAGGTTAACAGATCTGAAAACTAAACTTACAAATGTAATGAAAATAAGTTTTTTTTCATTTTTGACAATTTTAAAATTATGAAACATTTTTTAAATTTTGTTTTTCCGTCGGACATGGCCTAATCGACTTGGCTGTTGATGCTGATCAAGAATATATATGATTTATAGGGTCGCAAATGACTCCTTCATGGCCTTTTAAGCTTTTGACTTAAATTATTAAAGACTTTCCAGGGTATAGAAATGTAACTTCCTTCATTAAGAGATATTTATATTTATATAGGTTTTAGTATTTTTTATTAAATTGAATTCATTATCAATAGAATACCTATATTTCATTAATTTTTAAAGCAAGCTCCCATTACCTTTCTCACCTTTTAAGATCCACCCTAAATCGAAGCCATATTACCATAGAGAAGACCTGCACACGCTGAGCCGGCACTTTACGACATTTCGCTATAAAATTAATAATTTTGTTTTTTGTTGATTTATCAGCATGGCGAACACGTTCACACGAGGGCAACAACCGCGCCTGCGCAGAGAGCTTTAGCCGCAGAAATCCGCAGAAAACAAAAAACATACAGCCAAAAAGTGCTTGTAAAATGTCAAAATATTGTTGACCAAAATGCTCAGGGTCCATTGGCCAGTGGCCAGTGCAAGCCCAGGTGCTGGCCAATTACCAAAGCAAAGAATTGCCCAACGACAAACATAAACACGTGAATTGTCTGGCTATTTGCATTTGTCAAATAAAAATCTGAAATGTAAAAATTCAACAAAATATTCAAAATGCAGCAGCAAGTCTTTTGTTTTTGTTTCTACCTTTTTCTTTTTTTTTGGTTTTTCGAACCCGAGTTAGGTGAACTTTTTGGTCTTTGAAATGCAAAGGAGCAAACACACTGCCGACAAGTGGAATAATGAAGGAGTTCAAGAAACTTGCCGGGATAAATCCTCTGCTGGCTGGCTGTCCAGCTTGTTTATCCAAAACTTTAAATTGCTCTCCGGTTTTGCTTTCCTTTGTGATGCTGGGCGGCGCCCTTGGGCCATAACTTTCGTTTCGTTTCGCATCGATTCGTGTCCTTTTCCTGGTTCAATGGAATCTCGATATTTATTTTGGCTATATATTATTTAATTGCGTATACGCAGCGCTTAAGCCGGGCCAAGCCAGCAAAAAATTGCCATCATAATCCCGACGCTCCGCTGTGTTTGTCTCTTCACTTTGGAGTCGCTGCACGTCCGCTGTGCCGCATCACGTATTAATGAGTACTTTCCTTCCTCACCTCGCCCACGCCCACGCCGCACACCCACACCCACTCTGGCGGAATCCTTGGGACTCTGGAATAATGATAATAACAATACTTATTGCACTCAGGTCGCCCGTGTAGACAAACAGTTATGGCATTTAATGGCAAAGGAAAACATGAATCCGCGCAGCCAGTCATAATTTCTGTTCTGCTCTGTTCTTCGTCTTTGTTTTCTCGTCAGCCTCGGCCAGAAAAGCAATCAAGAGGCAACAGAGGCCACTTGGGAGACTGCGACTCTGGCTCCCACCTCCGTAGAGCAAACACTTCAGTTTATATTCATTGCAAAGCTGAATTGTTTATTGCACTCGATGAAAACCGCTTGATTAAATGCACCTGGATTGTCACTTCCGCCAGCAAAGTACTTCCTCTGCCTCCTCCGGCTCCTCCTTCTCAGTAGCCAAAGAAGTTGAAGCCGCAGAGCAGCTTGTCCGGCCGGCGAATCCTCAGAATGCCAAACTGAAACACCGACATGTCATCGTCCTCGGCCATATTCATGTCCAAAGCCATCAGCTTCTCAGCGGCCAGCGGATGCCAGGAGCCGAAGGTGCAGGCGGAGTTCATCTGTAAAATAATTCGGATGTCAAGAGGAGAGAGAGAGATGAGATGTATGAATGTATATTTACCTCTTTGCTGTAGTAGTGACAGCGTCCATTGAGCCGTGTGGACGGAACGTACTCCACAAAGTCCACCTGCGGGCAGTGAGGCAGCAGCAAAGCCAATCCTGGATAAGATGAAGAAAGGAAAATATATATTTACAAACAATCAAAGTATTGCATATCCCACCTATGAAACCCGAACTGGGAGGATTACGGCTGATTGGCCTATTTCCGGCAAACATTTGCAGACTCTGCCAGAGCCGCCACACGGAATGCGGATCGATCAGGAAGGCCCGAGACTTGGGATAGCGCCTTCTATAGATCTCATAATTGGTAAACAGATCGTAGTCCGCGCTGGTCAGCCAATCCTCCAGCGTGCCATTGTACTTGCCCGGATCCCAGGCGGCAATTGTGACATTCCGGAAGATGGGGGCATGGGTGAAGTCGAACTCGGGCTTGGTGACCACCTAGAGGGGGGAGGGGAACAGGGATTGCAATCGAAAGTGCGGAACTGCGTGCTAAATCTACTTGCGAATTCACCACACGAATTGTGGTTTTGCTGCCAACATCCACCTCGTGTCCTTGCGTTGGCGCGTGATTGAATCTCATCACAATGTCGTGCGTGTCTGGGAGCAGGGCAGAGCACAATAAAAGCAGAAAAGTATAAATAAACGGAATTAGAGTAGACGAGTAAATCAAATTGTTCATGAGCGCCGTCTCTTCCGACTAATTGTGCATGCAGGCTGCAGAATTGCAGTCTTGCTGCCTCGATTGCAGTTTAGTAATGTACAGACGGTAAAGACGTGTAATTGTAGGGGGCTAGTGAGAGCTTAACATGAAATAAAAGTAGGGATTTTCCTTATAATTTTGCTGGTGAAGAAGAATGAATATTTAAAACTACTTCTTACTAATTTAAAGTTCTCTTAGTATTTCCCTACCTATAAATCGCCCCAACTTAGAGCCTGCCAGGGATCCTGCACTCGATACGATTGCACAGGTCTTGATATCCTTGATATTACGAAAGAGTTTCTGGCGTGGAAAGAGCCTGCCAAAGGGCAGCTTATTGAAGGGTGCATCCTTCCTTCGCAGTACTCGCACTCCTGCCTCCATCACTAGACATGTGGAGGGATAGTACTGCTCCTCAAAACTGTCTCCGAACACTGGTTTGTAGTCCACATTGTAGTGATTTGCCTGCGACTCGTTGACCGACTCAATCATGGCCTTCTCGAAGGTCTGGACAATGCGCTGCCGGAACTGCTGCGTCTTGTTGTGGCACAGCTCCGAGTGCTTGTCGTGGCAGAGATACAGCTTGGGGCTCAGCGTGAGCTTGGTGTTCTTGGAGACCTTCAGCCGGGGATGTGGGGCCAACTTGGAGGAGTTGATGGCTGGATTCTCGCGGCTCTCCACAATGAACTTTTCGTTGGGATTCCAGCGAACGTGGAAGACGCTGCGCGGCCTGCGATTGCCGAGTGTGTCGCTCACATTTCCGTATCCAGTTTCATTTCCGCTTCCTGTGGAGAAGGCATTTGCGCCGACGCTCTTGTAGAGTCTACGGAAGGGCAATCGGCAGTCATACGCACCGTTGTCCCGCTCTCGCGCCCGCAAATTCACCTCGGCGAGCGCCGGTTCGTGTCCCCGCTGAGCTTTCGGCTCGCCGAGCTGCTCGCTTTGAATTATTAATGCGGCGCCGAGGAGGAGGCTGATGACGAGCAGGTGATGTGCCGCCGCCTGACACTGACCTGGTAATGCGCGCTTCACTTGCCTCATTCTCCGCACATAATACGCTATTTGAACGGAGGGGAGTTGGGGGGGGGGGGGGGGGGGGGGGGGGGGCGGAGGTCCTCAATAAATATTTAAATGAGGCAAAGATTCAAGTCCGACAGCAGTCATTTGTATGAAACAGTCACTAAATATGGCAAATTTATCACTTTGTTAAGTTATTTTGCAGTTTTTTGGAATATGGTTTAGATTTTTACAAATGTTGCTTGAGGATTTATCAATAAATAAGAAATATATATTTAAAATAATTTATTTTCAAGATAATTAAGAAATACGTTTCAAAAAACGAAAAGCATTTTAAATATTACACTCCAGAAATTAAAAGGTATTTTAAAATATGCCTACAAAAATACAATGATTTTTTTTAAGCACCTTTTGAGTGATTACTTATATTGGTTCTTTTTTTTTTTTGTATAACTTAAACAAAAACAAAGTAAGCTAAATACTAATCTATCTCCTAACAAACCAAAACACTTCTCTAATAAATCCCATTCTAAATTCAAAGACCCTTTTAACCATAACCATCCATATTAATTTACAAGTTAATCTGCCCACATGTCACAATTTATTTAGAAAGTTTATTAAGTCTTTGGTTCGCCCAAATCCGGATTCCAGCAATTACGTTTCAAACTAGTCCGTATAATTGAGTTTCAAACAATTTTTTTTGTTTTGGGTGAAAATTTCCAACTCATTTGCCCTGCCAGTCTCAATTAGCATTGACCTTTTTCCCCATTCACGGTCTGAGTACAAATCCGTGTCGCTGTCAATTCGCATAAAGTTTTCATGCGAAATAAAACGATTTGCAGGCATTTGCAATTAAAGTTTCCATTGTGCGCGATGGCGCCAAAAAGTATGTAAAAATAGCCGTAAAAAGCGAGTGAATAAACAGCCCGGAGGAACACAGCACAAGTTGACCGTAGTCGCACAACTCGTTAACGCTGGGCAAATATTTAGCCACCACACACCACACTCCACACACACTGAATGGACTTGGAAAACAAAGCAGGTACCCCGGCCGCCAAAAAGTGCGTCTGCGGCTAACACGCACGCGAAAAATTCACCGGAATACTACGTCAGATTGAGGATTTTCCGGGTCCCGCATCCGCAGCTCGAACTTTCCCTTTCGCCAGCCGAAACGTATCTGAAACAGAAACCTGGCCAAGCCGACCGTCGGAGGAGCTTGGCAGCAGCAGCAGCAGCTTCGGCAACGGCGGCATCCCGATTGCCTTCGTTAGAGCCTCAATCCCGCCGCTCTGCCAGTCAGCCGTTCGTCCTTTCGTCCTTTGCGCCTCGTTTTCCTTTTGGCTGCGCGTAATTAGAGTGTGTGTGCCGCTGTTGTGGTGGCTGCGGATGTTGCCGCTGTTACTGCCGCTAAGCACCTGCTCGAAAAGTGAAAGTTATATAATACAATGTCGTAGGAGCCCGCTCCGAGCCAAGCAGCCGGAAGAAGGCACTTTAAACGCAAGTGCGTGCGAGATTTCCACACATGCCAGGGCTTTGCTAGTTTCCCTCGGTTTGATTGTGGGCACTTTGCCGGCTGCCGCATCAGGGAAATCAAGATTTTCCGCGAGAACTCCCCCGGCGTGCATAATTATATTGGCTGGAGGCCCGGGCTCGATATTATTTAATTGAATTTAGCCCTCAGCTACCCCAGTTTGAGCTTTTTTCAAACTAAAGAGGAGGGTCTGAAAAGCTGATACCAGATGTTAATAATTTATGATGAAAGCCATACAATTTAGCAGGAAAAACAAGAAGAAAATATATGAAAGCTTAAAGATCTTCTTATAAATTTGAAATGAAAACAAAAGATTAGCTGGAAATATGCTTTGATAAATAAATAAAATTTTCTAAATGCATATTCTGTATTAAATATATATAATCATATTTGTATGCTTCTCTTTAATTGAATTAAATTCCCTCATCTAGCAAAATAATGCTAAACCTAGGGCTTATAGTTGGATAACTATTCTTTCAGTTGAAAACTCTAACCTGAAATTAAACCTGCTAAGCCGGATGAGTAAAACTTAATTAATTTATGGCTAGTATATTATTATTTTCAGTATTTTCGTCCCTTTTTCCCCGATCTGTTCCTGCCTTTCCCCTGGGAGTTCCTAATTATTTTGTTTGCTGCATGTTTTATCCCTCGTTTCTCTCAGTTTTTCGCAGCATCCATAAAGCAGCTTTGTGCGAGGACCAAACCCTTGGGACTTGACACGTGTTGTCATCGGCGGGCGGCAGCCGGGGATCCACCGCCATTCCCGTCAGTCAGGAAGTCAAAGGCATTTTCTCGTATATATATATATTTGTTTTGTTTTTTTTTTTTTTTGGTTTGCTTTTTCGGTTTGAACAATAATTATTATTTTTGTAATCATTTATTATTCATCGTCATAATCATAATAATTTTTCTATACAAATACATTCAATAACAACAATTTATTTTTTATTATTTTCGATTTTTCCGTTTTTGGTATTACGTTTACGTCATTGTTTAATTATTTTACAATTACCATAATTATGCCAGTTGCCATTATTATTACATAGTATTACTATTTCCATCTTCGTCCTTGAAAATCATTTTCATTACTTTAGATAGTTTTGGCTGGGGGAATTTACTTTCTTTTCGTTTTTTGTTTTTCATTTTTTTTTTAGATTTTAGCTTAAGGACTATGAAATTTCGTTTTTTCCGTGTTCTATTTTTGGAGTTTTATCGTTTTTTTATAATTTGTTGATTTTCTATGTTTTCTTTTTTTTCTCTTAAGTTTGTATTTTTTGTTTGGCTTTAAATAACAAGTACAGAAGATTTCAGTTTAGTTTTGGTTTTAAAGTTTTTAGCTGTCTCATGTGGGATTTTAGAGTTTACGTTTCTGTTTATTTGTTTTATGTTTTATTAGTTTCCACTAAATTACTGTTATCTGGAAGAGGGGGGCTTGTGTCACTGTTAATTTCGATTTTTCACTAGGCAAACATTTTCTATGGTTTTTTGGGGTTTTCAATTTTACGGAGACATTTTTTTGCTTGTTTGTTTCGTCCTGTTTGCTAGCTGTGTGTCTGCTTGTGTGTGTGTGTGTTGTGGCTTTCCTTTAAATTAATCTATGTTTTCATTTAATTAAATTAAATTTGACTTGACGCTATGAATTTCATTTATATTATTACTTTACTTTTCGCCATTGTTTGTGGTTTCTGTGCTCGCTTGCATGATATCAAATACAACACATTTTAACGTTTCCATTTTGGTTTTTATATCTTTATGTTTTTTGTTTTTTAGGTTTTGGTTTCTGCTTTTCGCTTTTGTCCTGGCACACAATTATGTATTTCATTTTTGGCCTAAAAAGAATTTTGTGTCTCCAATTTCGGTTTCGGTTTTTAAAAATCTCTTTGTTTTTGTTTTTCTTTTTTCTTTCGTTTTGTGTGTTTTTTTTTTACATATTTTAAATAGTTTTTTGGTTTTCGTAAAAAATAATTGTTGGCGCACGCTGCAGCGAAGCTATTCGTTTCGTCGACTGATCTTTTGTTTATGTTTCTGTCTGTGTGTGGCAGCGGCTAATCAATTACAAAAATTATTGTATAATTCGTGCTAATTGGTTATTGATTCGGATTTGGAATTTATGTGTGTGAGGTGTGTGTGGTGTGTGTTTGCGGTGTGTGTGGATCGCATGAGATGGCTGCTGTTCTTGTTGTCTACTGTAAAGTAATGCCCAATCGATGGATCAGATCTGGTGCTATGATTTTTACCCACATTACGTACACAATTCAACTAGTTTTTTCTCTAAGCGCACTGGCCATCGGAAGGGGGGGAATCGCCGGGATCGGGGGTTGATCCTGCGATCCTCGCCTCGCCTTCCGGTGCGTCGTCCAACGCCTAAAATTTATTTCGTACATACGCTAAATGCCCCCGGGGTATCCGGAGTTCGAGGGCCGGACCTATGGATCGTACCGGAAATGCCCAATGGCCCGACCTTCGCTTCCGTGTCTACCTCCGGCGCCGGCCTACTCCAGTTCCTTCTCTATTTATTGTTTACATTTAAATAAATTAACATTTAATTTATTATTATTTAGGCATCTATTCATGTTAACTATATTATATATATCAAAAAGTTTTACAAAAGTACACAATAATTCATAACAATTTGCATTTCTATATGCGCGCAATTTGTGCCAGCGGCTGTCTGTCTCTTTCTGTTCCTTTGCTGTTACTGCCTCTGTTACTGTTCTCCATTTCCGTTTCCGTTCCGCTTCCGTTTCGTTCTGCCATTGAAATGTTTTGATAACGGTATCGTCCCCTCACCAAACCCCCGCCCGCCCTCCTTACCTACCGCTCGTGCTTGCCTTTGTTTTTGCTTAGAAAATGTCTTGCATTCGCCTCAAAATGTACATACAGTTGTTACCACCCCCGTCGACGAGCCGAGATAAATGAAAAGTTTTTTCGGCCCCGTAAACCCCATATATACTTTGCATATATATATATATTTTGTATATATATCTCGTATATAGATCGAAAGAGTACCATAATTGGCGGAAACTTTGGGGCGAATGAATCATAAAGTCACAAAGAAGTCAAGAAGAAATAATCGTGAAATATGGATCTTTTGGTAATTATGAAAATGATATATAGTAGGACTGTGATGGAGTCGAGTTGAATTGTTCATACGTTCTCTGTATTTACAATGATTTATTGATATGGGGACTAAATAAAAACACAGACAGAGAGAGAGAGAGTGATTGAGTGGGATATAGAAAGATAGAGAGATGTGGAGGGTTCGCTGTGAAGGCTGCTGCTGCTCTGGGTCGCTATATCGTTTTTTTTTTTTGTTCGTTACGTTTCTACTACAACATCTAACAAAATCCATACCAATCGTCGGCTTCCTATATTCCTATATCTCCTCCTAAAGTAATTTCGTCAGTTTCTAATGCAAAAATTCTCGCAGAAAAGTCGGAAAAGCAATTCCCTAATAGACTTAAAAACTTGGTAACTCTGACACTGCCTGCAGTGGGTTAAACCGTTTGATAGATGGGTCTCAGAGAAGAAATCGAACCAAACACTTTTCCCGGAAACATAGGAAAGTACGAAATGGGTGAGGATGTGACAGGTGGACAGGTGGACAGGTGGTGGTTCGAGGGATAACCTGAAGAACTGAATCGTTAGGAGTGCTCAAAGAATGCGTCTCTTTAGCTGAGTGAGAGTGTGTGTGTGTGGGGGCGAGTGTGTGCTCTATCAGAGATTCTCTCAAATTGTTTAGTACTTACTTTAATAGTTAATTAGTTAATACCAAATACGACTAATTATTTGAATATTTCTTAATTACGTTTACGTTTTTTGTTTTGTTTTTCATTTTTTGGGGATTTGTTTTTCTCATCTGTTTTCCCCTCTGTGTGGGGCTTTTCTCTTAGGTTTTTTCTCGTTTTGCTGCAAGTTATGTACGATAAGTTGTTAAGACAGTATATATATTATATAAATATATATATATTTCATATATATAATTAATATATATATATATATATGCTACATAGGGTTCACTTTATTACAAAAAGTATTATTATTCATTGTTAGTATTTATATAGTAGGCATATTGTTGTTGTTGTTCTTCTTCTTCTTCATCCTCCCCTCGCTACCTTATTTGCTGTTTTACGTTGCACATGGTTGTTGACTATATCTATCGTACATACATATATCCATCCGTACATATACGTAGGCTGTAATGCGGCGCATGGTCTATATGCTGGTAATGCCTCCGTTTGTTACCCGAATCCGAATTTCTCTAGAGTCCCCTTTCTCGCAATGGCGATCGATGAATCTTAAAGATACGTTTTTTACTGTGCGCTTTATATACTCTTCGTCTCGTTTTTCCATTTTGGCTCTTTTGTTTTTTTTTTTAGTTGGATTATACAAATTGTTATGTTTCCATTTCCGTATTCCCTTTCCATTGTTTTCTGTTTGTTTTTTTTTAACTAAATAAATACCTTTTTAGACACTTTAGCGGTTCTCCACTGCCGTTAATTGTTTTAATTGTTAATTAAATCGCTTCCTCCGTTCTCGACTATGCTATTTCCCCAATACATAACCGCCTATGTGTGGGTTTAGGTTTAAACTAATTTAAGTAAAGTTCACGTTTCGCATTTTACTTGTTTTTGAAAGGTGGTTGATACGCGGCCTCTGACAAATTGTTTATGTTTTTTCCCTTTCCCAGCGGCACCTACAGCCCGCCCTTTGGGGGTTTCCCCACCTTCATTTCCGCAGTTTTCAAGTTTTTCCTTTAGTCTAGTAAATTTGGATTCTTAATTTTCCTTCAGTTTTTTGTTTGGTTTTTTCGTTTTTTAGCTAACCTAAACTTTTCGTATTTTCGCTCGCCAGTAATTAAATTAATAACTATTTATATTTTCCAACGGTTTCCCCAGTTTTGTTTTTTGTTTTTCTTTTTTATACTTTAGTTGTATGCGTTTTGTTAAATCTTTTTGGTTTTATGTTACTTTTTTGTTTTGTTTCTTTTTGGTATTTCCGTTATCGTTTATCTAAAAAACCTATTCTTGTGGCAGTTGCTTTTTGTTTAATTAAATATTCATATTCTTTGTTCTAGTTGTAATAAAATATGCTATTTTGGTTTTGTTTCAATAGAGATTTATAATTAATTCATGCTTCATGTTTTTATTTCATTGGAAAGAGGACCATAAATATTTAATTGGTTTCTGTTTTACGCTTCATTTAATTCGTATTTCCATGGGCTTCTGTGTTGCTGTGTGTGTCTGCTCCGCCGTACTTTCCACATCCCTTTCCTTCCTGCCATCAACTATGCCACATCCATTATGCATCCTGAATTAGCTACTATATAAGTATTTGGTTTTTGGCCTTTGGTTTTTGTTTTTTCTATGTTACTGTTTATATTTCTGTTTCGGTTTCGGTTTCGGTTTCGGTTCAGTATTTGCGCTAAAGAGAGAGAGGGAGAGTACGAGTACGTCGTCGTCTTTGCTCCGTCCGTCCACCGGGCAAGGTGGCCGCATACCGCTCGCAGGCACTATAAGGCGCCGCTGCTCAGGCAGCGCCACCATCTCCGCCACCAATCGTTTATGTTGTAGTTGAAGTAGTAGAAGTAGCGATAGTTCCTAGTCCTAATGCACCCGCCCTCCTCCACTCGCACTCGCACCCGCCCCCGCACCGCACTCGGCCGGGCGTCCCCGTCCCCGCCGTAGTTGGTCAGGCCTTTGAACTTGCTCCTGCTGCTGAAGTATCGCACTTTCCGGCACGTCAGCTTGTAGGTGTACGACCAGGACCAGCTGCGGGTGGCGGCTGAGAGGCCCAAAGCCGCCTTTAGTGGCTTGGCCTTGGGCGTGGCAGGATGCTGGTGGCTGCCACTGCTGCTGTTGCTGCCGCAGCTGCTGCTCCTGCTCCTGATCCCGCTCCTGACCAGCTCCTGCTCGTGACAACTGGCCTCGCAGGCCACCGCCTGGCGACCGCGACTCGTGCCCGTTGCCACCCTGCTGCCGTGACCACCGACCATCGCGCTCCACTGACAGCTCCAGCGCTGCCGCGCCGCTCCACAGCTGCTGAGCAGGCCGAGCAGGGCGCTCAGCCAGACCAGCAGCTGCGTGGGCGGGTTCGCCACGGCCTCCGTGCCGGAGGCGTAGTAGGGTATTGAGCAGCGACTGGAGACGGAGGGCACGGCGGCACAGTCGCCGGAGAGCGGCGCCTGCGGCATGTCGCCCTCCTCATCGTAGTAGAAGACACTGTCGTGGCGCGCATAGTACGGCAGGCGATCGAGCAGGGTCTGCATGGCATCCGGATCGCCGCCGGTACGGCTCACGTTCCTCAGGGCCAGAGCCACGCTCTTGGCCCGGGCATGCTCGCCGGGATGCGAGCTCAGCGAGAGGGTGATGTTGTGAACACGACGACTGGAGTTGGTCGCCGTGGGGGCATCCTCCTCCGACATCCTGGGCGCTGCGAACTCCTGGCACACGGTGCAGATACCGGACAAGGGACCGTTGCAGTAGCTATAGCAGCAATCGTTGGGGCCGTAGCTCGACTTTTCCAGCTGCGCCCCTGTCTCGGGTATGTTTTGATCTGGCGGGGAAATATTCATAGATATAAGTAAGAGCACTAAAGGATCTTAAAGGACATTTACCTAGGCAGAGAAATGTCGGCTCGCCGGCATATTGGGTGGGCAGCGCGGGAGCGCGATCGGCGGGCAGCAGGTAGGGGCACTTTTGTTCCACGGTTTGGCAGACGCTCAGGCAGGGCCGGATACGGCGGCGCTTACGGAACTCCTCCTTGCGTGTTGATCTAAGGGGATAGAAGGATAAGGAATTAATTACTTGCTTTAATTTATGCAAATAGCAACTAAGATCTTTATGTACACATTAAATATATAATCTTAGAAGAAGAGTTTTTAGTTACAGAGATTAGGCTGAGTTTAAAGTTTGATTTTACCCCTCGAATCTTGCTAACCAAGAAGTCAGCTTTAATTACTCTTCAATCATCCCTTTCAATTAAATTTACAATATAAACTTATAACATAATTGTATAACATTTAAACCCCAATTTAACATTCTCCTTAACTCACCTCTTGTGTAGTTTTGATATCACTGGATCCGTGGCTCTGGGATCCGAATTATTGGCAGTCGATATGAAATTATTGGATTGTTGTTCGGCCTCAGCCTCCATGTCCGCCTCGGACTCCGTCTCCGCCTCCGCCTGCGCCTGCTCCTCGGGTTCTGGTTCATTGCCATCGTCCATGCCCATGCCCAGGGCCACTCCCAGGATCTCCTCCTCTCCCTGGTGGCGGCGGGAGTTAGACAGGCCAACAACATCGTAGAATGTCTGGGCCAGGTCCCTGCCAATCGCATCCTCCGCAGTGCTGCTGCGGCGGTCAATGTCCTGGCTCGTTGCCTTTGCTCTCGCATTCGAGCTCTTGTCATGCTTCTGATTAATCTGACGCTCGTTCATGTTATTGCCGTTATTTGATTTATTGTTATTGCTGATTAATTTCAGAGATTTATGCTTGATTCCATTCGCCTCCGTCGACGTCGACGCCGCCGTTGCCGTAGCCGTCGCCGTTGCCGCCACCTCGCCCCTCGCTGCACTTCTCGTCGAGCGTTTGCTATTGCCCGCGGAGGATGCTGCCCCCGCTGCGGCGCCCGCTGCTGGCGCAACGTCCTTTGGCTCGGCAAAGTATGGCACTAGAGTACTGCAGACCCAGCGACGATACGCTTCCTGCAAAACAAGCAATTGAAAACGGTCATCAATTATGAAAGTCCCTGGGCCACATTTAAATTATTTCGATCCGAAATGGGTCCTCTTTGTGTGTGCTGTGAGAATTTAATTGAAATTATTGAATTACGGCCCAATTAGGCATTCAAGAGCGGCATGCATGCCAGTGCTCGGGTGCGGATATCTCTCTCAATATGTGTATTATTGAGTAGTCTCTTGGTACAAATCCATTCTGCAGGCCTCTTAAATATATTATAGTTTGGTCTCAACAATAAACCATTGCGGTAGGGATTCCCTTACCGCAATCTGAGTCAATTTGAAATGAAAAGAAAGCAGGGAAGCCGACTGTTTGCTGTTTTTAATTGATTTTGATATCGATCATAACTTTACCCATGCGCTTTTTGGTCTTCATATCTTATCGAAGAGATCTTATAAAATTAATTAAAAATAGGTACAAATATTTCAAATAATGGTAAGTATAAGTCGAAAAAGACTCTTTCTCTGTAATATAACCCTGAAAATATATATAAATCAAACCTAATCGCTTAATTAAAACCTAAAAACTAAACCTTACTGAGCCTTAAAACCACATAAAAATATGTCTAAATTCTTTTCATTGTAAACACTTTTCATTGCATTCTTTTAAAACCTTTTTTAAATTCTTTTTAATCCCCAAAATACCTTCAATATGTCTGCATAGTTTTATTATACACCGAAATGCATTCCCTTTCTGCTGACATATTAACTATTTGAACAGACACACACATTCGGTGTGTTTTTGTTAGGAAATCTGCTGAATCAATTGCAGTTTCCTGCAATTTCTATACATATAAACTTTTGCCTCTATATAAACACCCAGGGAATTTCCATAGAATGTACACTCTTTATATTAATTTTGAATCCACCTATCTATCAGACCACCCATATTTTCCTACCTTTCCTGCCCCTGCCCCCTTCCTCTGCCTCTCTGTCCAACAGCTTTTTCATTTGCCAGCAAATTTGTTGCCCAGGTAGGGAAAATATTTTTGCTTATTCTTTGCCGCTGTTGATTTTTACTGTTTGCTGTTTGCCGCCCTTGTTGTGATTTTCTATTCTGTCAGAACTATTGCCAGTAGTTTTTTGGAATTTCCTGCTCCGTCTCCCCACCTGACTATCGCCCATCGCCCATCGCTGGGCCATAACTGTTGGTCAAAGGCAAATACCAAACAACCAACTCCTCGCTGGCCTGCAGAGAATTTTTGGTTCAGGTGAAATTTTTGCTATTTGCCAACATTTCTGTGGCTATCAATGTGTCTGCACTGCCATTACATTTGCCTGCCGGGACGGCAAGGGGAATTCAAGTTTCAGTTTTCATTGGGAATGCGGCAAAAACAAAAATACCGACGGAAAGTCATTGGATTTTTGTACTTTTACATGTATTTTACACACAAAATCGTTGATATATGTACATATGTATGTGTATTTTTCGGAGACACTGGCAGGCAAAGGAGCAGAAAGTCGGCTCAATATTTATCCAGACTCTTGATTGCCTCAAGTTAAAGTGCATTGATTGTCTAAATCAATTATCGAATTTGTGCTCCACATGCACTTGCATATATATATTTAGGGAAACAAAGCACTGCTGTTGCTGCCAGGGTCGAGTGCAAACACAACACTAATTGAATTAACCTCTCCTCGACTCGCCCGCTCGCCAGGCATTCGGGCTCCTAATCACGCCCTGGCCTAATAACCGCAAAATCGTGAACCGCATTCATAAATCACGCATACGCACCGTTGCCCTGCGGCCAACTGCAACTGGCAAGGCTAATTGTTTGTGTTTGCCGGGGCCAGTGGTGGTGGTGCTGCTGCTGTCACTGCGGGTGACGGTGTTTGCGGCGGGAAAAATCTAGCATTCCGCCACGGTGACAACATGTGGCTTCTATCTGAGGTGGCCACGCACACTCACAATTTTTGAGTTGGCCAAAACGCAGCAAAAGTAATTTAATAATCCAAACAGGGCGTCGAGTGTGAGTGGAAGCGAACTGAAATTGCTAAAACATTTGTGAGTAGTTCATCAAGAACTATACTCATTTTGTTTTGGCCATGAAAGACAACGACCCCATAAACTCGTCGAGTGTCTGACATTAAACCGCAGAGATACACACACGAATATACACACTGAGAAAATGTTAAGGTTTAAGATCATGGATTTAATACGGTTTGGTTTTATTCTTCATTTTTAAATCATAGAAATGCATCATAAAAAGGTTTTTTATATATTAAAACTTATTTATGTGTAATATGCTTTGAAAATAAATAAAGTCTAATTTATACCAACAAACTATACATTAAAACACGTATTTCATCCTTATAAATATTGTTTAAGCCTTAGACTTAATATAAACATGAAATATTGCTCTTAGTATATTTAATATTTGAAGATATTTCCTAAGAATTGTATACATTTAAATGTTATTAGAGAAAGGTTTTAATTTCTTAATTTCAAGAGAAATCCTTGAAATTCTTAGATCTAACATCTATAATTATATATAATTTCTTCTTCCTTGTGCATAAATATACATAGAAACATATATCTCACCCACTATGACTGTTGCTTCGGTTACTTTGAGGGTGACTGTCCCGCATAGGCGGGCATCGTCATCGCCTCTTCACCTCTTCACCCCCTATCCCCCCAGCTCGCTAAATTATTATTTAATTACAAAAAAAAAAAAGAGGAAAGTATTCCCCATTAATAGGACACCGTCGTGTGTAGTGTTCTTCGCCGAGAAGAAGGCAGCCATGCAGGCAGCGGCAGTGGCACGTGCAGGATAACTCGAGCCGCGGCTGTCACACCTGCTCCGCCTCCAAGGCACTGCACTCTGCACTCTGCACACTCGGCACACTAAATGAATTCCGACGCCAAAATAAAAAGTCGCACAAGGCAAGAACTCAATTAGGGGCCACAGGTGCAAACTTAATTGGGAGCCAGGCGGGCGGCGGGGTTCGGCGTCGGGGATGCGGGCCAGGCTAAATACAGGCGAAAATCAATCCGAGCTGAAGAAGTGGATTTAAACCCATCCCCGGGCAGGCCCAAGGGAATCCATTTAAGCTTGCCTTCATTTAAATGCGGACGCAGAAGTCATTCCGCACGCAAAATCCCGATTTTCGTCCTTTTCGACCATTACGCCGACATGACACAATCACCATCATCAGTGAGCACATGAGCACATGAGCATGCAGCCTGCAGCCAGAGGATGACAGGATGAGAGTGTGGCAGGACGGCGGGATGGCAGCCGGATGCTGATCCTGGGGTGCGACCCACACACACATGCGGCCAGCAAATAAGCCGGAGTTATGCCCTGCCCATCGATGTGTGACCTTCGCGCCGCACCGCGTCGCCCCGTTCGCTCCACTTCCTGTCGAACTGTCGCCCAGATTGGCCGGATGGAAATGCGCATATATAGGATGTGAATGCGATTTTGCGGCTTTAAACTCTCGAAACTGGAAACTCAATATGCGATAATGAGTCGCCGCCGTTGTGTACCGATGAGCCGGGCTTAATTGTAAACTCGGATTAGGGAATGAAATTCTAATTTCGAATTTATTTTAGGCAGCATTTTAGCCAGTTTTACAGCCGGGCCATATCAATGGGAATAACGCTTATGGCTGGTTGCCCTGGCACCAGCCCCACAAATAATATATATTGTAACTTTCTTGGCTGTCTCGTAAACATTAATGGCCAACCCCAAGGGTTAAGGGTGACGGCAGGACAACAAAGAAAGGAGCAACCTTTGCCACTGACCATCAGTCAGTCAATGACCGTTTCATATGGCAAATAATTGAATTTTCTTGTGTGTGTGTTTTGTTGCTGTGTTTTTCAGAAGAAAGCTGAGCAAATTCTGTTTTTATATTTGCCAAACGGAGCAGACATTGCGTGTGGGTTGATTTACGAGTTTTCAAATGGCTGCCGTTGCCGTTGCCGTTGCCATTGCCATTGCCATTGCCATTGCCGTAGTCGGTCGGGTTTTACTATCATAATTTCATAAGCCGTTGAACCAAAGAAATAACGCAAACATTGCCCAGGCACATGAGTAATAAAAAAAGGCAAAGAAAAATAATAAAAATATATAAATAAACCACAGGGCGAAACACAAACAACATGGCGAAAATGTAACTTATTTGCTTAGCCCTTTCTCATTTACTGATAAAATTCAAGCCTTTTATTATTTCATTTTCATTATCTAGTTACCATAAATGCAAAGTTCATAAATTATTGCCTTTAAAAAAAAGGAACTTTGGTTACAGCAAAAAACTCCTTTGTTTCTGTTTATTTTGACCTTTTTATGTTTTACTGAAAACCCTATCAAGAGTTTATTTTTGTGTTAGGCTTGACTAATTAATTTTACAAACTAAAACACTTTATATTTTCTTTTAATTAGGAATCAAATATTTTTAAAGAACTCCTCAAGTTTCAAGTGCAAAAAGCAACGTGAAACCTTTTTTTTGTTATTTGCACCAGTTAATAAAGTCCAATTATTGTCGTTGAAAAAATACACAAAAAGTAGAAAAAAGGATTCGCTGAAAGGACCTCTTTACGATGACCAGCTAAAATGGGAACAACTTTGTTTGCCCTTGCATATTGTTTGCGTTATCGATTCCCTTGGCCACGAACCAACCATCCAACCAGCCACTCTAGCCCGGCACCAAGTCAATCCGCAGCTCGATTGGCCGGTTGGAGTGTATCAAAGTTTATGCTCCTGCATTGGCCTTCAAATTCATTCGCAAACTGGCTGAGACATAAATATTTTATGGCTTTCTAAGCGCCCTCGCTGCCCAGCTAGCAAGTGTGTGCAGAAAAACCCCGACTTCAGCATGAATTTAATACACTTTCATTGGGGTCCTGTTGTGGTCCTGGTCAGTGTGTTATGGAAACGTGACTGAATTTGGCAAAGATTTGCGCAGCACACAAAATGCCATGCCCTGGACTATGTAATGTAATTGATATGGGGCGCAAATGCAGGCAGAGAAAATATTGGAGGGAAAAGTTTGATGAATACTCCAAGCAGTGGGAAAACTACTATAGTTTACCTGCTGGAAAATGTGCTTACAAGTCGTGCTTACTTCTATTTGTATTATTATTTAATAAGCAACAAATATCCCTTGCTCAGTTCTATAACATATTTAAGCACTCTAACAATAGTTTCTCCTTCGAAACTCCCTCACTATTTCTCCCAGTGCCCACACACATTCGCCGTCCTGCAGATTGAGGACCTTCGCACATATAGCAGCTAGGCTCGTATGTATGCAAATAAGTTATGATTTGATTTGTACCATTGCAGTAAATTTATGAGTAGTAAGAGCCGGGCATTACAGCTGGCTCGACTTTCGCCCCTCGTCCTGTTCGCGCTGCCGCCCTCATTTCCCCGATTTCCATTCCGATTCCTGGGGCCTCGTGTTGTTGCCAATTTGCATAATGGCTCACGAAACGCTGCGTGTGCGAGAGTGTGTGTATAATGTGAGTGTGTGTGTGTGAATTGTGGGCTACAGATTTTTATATGAGCAAAATTTAAAACACATTTATTAAAATTCACTCCATAAATAACAATCAACGATGATTTTTACAACCATTAAATGCAAACTCGAAATATTTCTGCTCATTGTTTCACCGAAAATAAGTACTTCAATTATGTCAATCTACAATAATAAAAATTCGAACACAAATTATGTTGATGGGAAAGGCTTTTTGGTTAAAGAACAATATGCCGACTGTTCGCAATAATCATATGAACTATTTGTATCCATTTAACTTCTTAATTAATTGGCAACGATTCATGAATCGGGGAAAATATATTAATAAAAGTTTGGGATATTTGTGTTATCGATTTAAATGGATAAATGGTTTTATCGATAAGTGAGCAATGGTTTCCAAGAATTTAAAATGCATTCAATGAAGCTTAATTTTATAATTGTTAAATTGAAAAGGAATTCCAATAAATGTTGTAATATTTGGGGTATGAAAATTATCAGATTAGGGAAAATTTCTGGTTTATTTATTGCAATAATAGGAAAGTATTTCGAATCATTTAACTCTCAAAGAACAATTCATGAGTTGTTTAATAAAGAATGATAAATGCTAGAGAACCTAAATTATCGCTATTCACAACTTGGTTGAATTTCCAGGAATATTTCACACACGATGAAGCCGTAAGCTTAGCTATCTAAGCCTTCCAGATAATATTCTAGGTACCTGTTTCCTGGGAACCCATCAAATTAATGTGGCAAATAAGATGTAGCTCTTAAAGCTGCTCTCCGAAAACCTCAGCCACCCCAATTTCGCTTTAATCGTAAGAATTCACCCTAAAACCTAGGTATAAACTACCCGAGAAACTTGCTGTGGCGTAGAAGGGAATCCACGCCAGATAACTTGTTCGGTTTCGACTGGAATGGCTGCAATGAAAGCCCCCGCCGCACCGAGTGTGTGGTGTAGTGTGTGTGTGCTCGCTTATTTTGTTAACCAGCTCAAAGTGCCTTGGCCACAGTAGCAGTCGCTACTGCCAACGCCAACGCACTTGACCAACTGTGGCACGTGTTGTCGCATTGGCTATGGCAATAAGCAGCAGTAGCAGCAGTAGCAGCAGCACACAGCGTGCCACCCCCAGGAGTCTCCCCCCTTGCTCTTAAGTAATGCTTCTACTGCTGGTGGCCCAAGGATAAACTTTTATTTTCCATCCATTCTGCGATTCTGCGAGTGTGTCTATGCGGGGCCAAAGGGGTTTCCCCTACGCCACAGTTTTCTTCTTTTTTTTCTTTTTTTTATTTCAGCAGCTCGGTTGCAACCGAGTGCCATTATGTAGCAGCCACCACCGCCTGCTCCTGCTCCTCCTCCTCCGTCGGCACTTTCTTTCTGCGCTTCTGCTTCTGTGTTGCAGCTCCTTGTGCTGTTTCCCTTTCGTTGGCTGGTTCATTGCTTCGTTTGTTTTGTTTGCCACACGGTCACGTGTTACCTCCAGAGTGCAGGACATAAAGCTCTGATACACCGATCCGCCAGCTGCCATTTCCCTTCGCTCCCAGGCCAGGCCGCGCTACGTGCTGCATCCGACAAATACAAAATTTAAAACCACAAAATCCCATAACAAAATGCCAGAGCTCGCTTCAATGGGGTTAAGAGCTGGCCAGGGCACATGGCCTCGCCGCTCGCTGTCCGATGTCCACTGGCCACTGTCCACGGTCCACAGGGCGGATGAGTGTTTAAAAGGGTGTCGGGACAAATTATCATGAACATTTTTGGCACATTTGTTTAGCTGCTGTCCGCATTCGTTTGGCGCCTTTTCATAATTGTCTGTTGTCAACCCAAAAGTGGCAAACAGTTCTCCTCCAGCTCCTGCTTCTGCTCCTGTTTCTGCTTGTGCTTCCCCTCCTCCATGCTCTTGGCTTATAAATCGCTGGCAGACTCGGCTAATTGGGCAACAAAATGCTGTCCTAGTCGAAATTTAATTGCCTGTCATAACTGGCCAACAACGTTTCCTCCTCTATTGTAAATATACACGCTGGCTTGTATATTTTCATATAAATATATATATATATCAGTTATGCCCATGAATGTGGGCTAAATTTTTCAATTAACGTGTTTGCTTTGAGCTGGCTTTCTCTCTCTCTGAAACGCGAAACAGTTGAAATGTCAACCCCGAACCCTCTATTACCCCAACCCTTCGGTTGAAGGGAAAAAGAAATTTGCATATTTAAGTGAAATTTACGTTGTGGCTGATGTGAAATGTTTATGACGGATATGTTGGCTGACAAGTGTTGGAATTTATGTACACACAGCGCCCTGCATACATGCATAAACATTAAAACACAAACACTCGCACTGGCATAAACACATAATGTGCACATTTAAAGGGTCATATCACTGGGATTTCCATTTCACAACGCTTTCTAATTAGCATTCTGGGCTCCCTTTAGCGAGCCAGTAGATCTGTCCACTGTCCTATGGGCAAACACATTAGTTAGCACTTAATTAGGCGGGATGTGTCCCCAGAAGATGGATTCTTTGGCCAGAGCGCGTTGAGGTAATTATCCAAGCTGGAGGAGAACGAGGTTCTTACAGATTCATTTTCTAATAGAAAAGGTGTTGCTTCTGAGGGGATTAAATAACCCCTGTACACAGAGATTCCTGTGAAAATATAAGATACTTCAACTTCCCCCTTTAAATTTCGTCGAAATGCTGCCACCTTAGAAAGTTTCTTATTGATTTTTGACACATTTTGTTTTGCTTTCCCCCGTCGAAATGATAAATATTTGAGAGATCTCCGCCAGAGCCAGTAACATTTTGTTCCACGCAACTGCCTTGGCCATTCACAGGAGCTCTTCCCTCGCTCCTTGGTTGCCTCGTTTATTTTTCCGTAAACGCAATGCTTAGTTTATTTTGCAGCTTCCGTCCGGTCGAGTCAGTCAGGCGTTGAGGGCGCTGATACAGAGCAACCGGGAGGTGGCTTCGCCTGTTTGTCTATGCACTTCCCATAGCCGGCCATTGTGCCACCGTCTGTGGCCTCCGGTTTTCCCCGCCGATTGCTCTCGCCCTGAAGCTGCCACTGATTTGACAATTCAAATACAATGGCTGCCAGTGGCATACACAAGTAAATAATGCACAAGCCGAGAACTCAATGTGTCGGGAAAGTCGATTTCCCTGTGAGTGTGGATGTAAGGGTGTGTGGGTGTGGGTGTGGGGGTGCCACGTCTGCAACTTTTCCCCGGAAAGAATGCAGGCTAAAAAGACATTCAGTCATGACGGGTATGCTCCATATTTCAGTTGTGCAGCATGCGCAATTCCCTGAAAGCCGCTTAACTGACGGCAAATATGAATTGAAACTTTAATTAAAAATAAGACGCGGAAATACCCATCGAATGCATGTCCGCCGTTTGCTCGACAATAAATCGCTCATATGTAGATGTGCCAGTCAACACATCCACGATGACTGTGTGTGGGACTTGTGGCCACATTAAGTGCAAGTCAATTCACACGTCCCTCACTTGTTAACCCTATTTTTTAGTAAATAATTACCTAAAGAGATCTTTCAATTTTTAAACATATGAGAAATGTAATTTTGATGCACATCCTTTAGCCACTGAAACGATATCCTGCCGGGCAATCCATATCCATTTCGGCTAGATAGATTCGGACACAAAACAATTCTGACCTAACTAATTTGCTCATTAAGCCTCCAAGGAGGCTGAGTCATTGGCAGCTCATTACAGACAGTTAAACACTCTTACCAAGGACACACACACACACACATCGGAGGGTGTGGCATATTTTTCGAAGACGGCGGCGGCGGCACACACGCTGAGCGCCTGAGAAGAAGAAGCTGGCTGGCTGGCTGGGTGGCTGGACCCGAAAGTATGAATGACGCTAATGCCTGCCACCAGTCACACACAGGATGGGGGGTAAGGGGTATACTGCCGAGTGGAGTGTATTGCAGGGTAGCTTAACTTGTCGTAGACGCGTATCTATGACGTCAGCGTGCAGCGCAAACCGCAAATAATTCATTGGCCTTTTGTGGCCTCAGCTTTAGTCTCGTTTTAAGGGGTTCAGCGTTCGTGGGTTCAGTGTTTTTTTGGGTTCAATTTTCACTTTTACCAGTTACACGGTTAAAAATTCGAAAGGGGGAAAGAACAGGAAGCTATAGAAAACATAATGGAAAGACTATTTTATAAATATTTATTATATTTATGTATAGCAAGCCTTTTTTACATATTTACTGCTTCCTTTACAGAGCAAATTCAAGAGATTTCGAATCCATGAATGTATGTATAGAAAGTTTAACATATTTTTGATAAAATCACCAAAGGATAATCTATGCGCAGCATATTTTGAGATAAACTTCTAAGCGTTTCCAAAGCCAACCAAAAATCAAACTTCATGTTATAAATTTATCTACTATTTCCCCGGTCACCACAAAATCCCCTCGTAAGATCAGTTTGACTCACTGATGAGGTCACGTTTGTCTTTTCCAGTGCATCCGCCGATGACAGTGAAAGGGAAAAGGGCCAGGGAAGGTGACAGACAGACGAAGCGAGCGGGAGAGGAGTACAGAAAGCGAGCGTAAATTTAAATAAATGCTTTGAAGCACACTAAAAGCGATTTATCTTTGTCGATTGTGGATTACGAACATGCCCTCCGCTCAACCTCCGATCCCCGAGGAGAGAGGCGGTCGGAGAGCGGAGTGAGGGGGGAAAAGGAAAAAAGCATTTTTCATATTGTGTCAGCGAGGAGCTGGTCTCTGTCTGTGTGTATTTGCGAGTGTCGTCCTTATTTGCGAGTGTGCGAGTGTGTGTTTGTGAGTGGGATTGTGCGTCTGTTTGCACAAAGACTTGTCAGTCAACGTGGGAGCAGCTCACCAGGATACGACACACACACACACAGAGAAACACAGATTCGAGAGGAAGAGGGGAAGCGCTCGGAATACCCCAAGGAGCGGAGGAGCACAAGGAGCAGCTGCTGCCGCTGCTACCCTTTTGTCTGTCCTGTCGCAGTCCTTCGGCCCGCCTGTCTGTGTCCTGCTCATCAGGCTTCGTTTTATTGATTAATCGTTTGCTGCTGCTTAATGCCTTCTCTGCCTCTGCCAGCGCTTCTTCTTCTTTTTGGCCACATTAGCACCGCTGCCTCGCCCCCCCCCCCCCCTTCGTTTCCCTGGAATTGGCCAATTTCGCGCTGCATTTGGCCGACAAAAAAAATAGGGACTACAAGAGAAACTTTTCTCGCAACTCGCCAGCCTACACGGCGTATACGCTATATATTTTCTTTCTGGAGTGAGGATAACAATTCGATTTTCTAAAGGGAGTGGGGGAGAGCCTAATCAGGGGAGAAACTTTTGTGCTGTTCTCCCTTTTATTGGGCAATTCCTCGAAACAATACATTCGGCAATCGATAGTGGCCATTTTCCAGGAAGTTGATGAGTTTTGGGGAAATTTCACAGACAGAGTTTCGTGGTAATGCCGTCACTTATCAAGGTGCCAAAATATTTTTACAGGATTATAGACAAGAGATATATGTTTAGGAAAGCCAAGAAAGAAGGTCCTACTAAGAGTATTTTTATTTTCCTAAAGTTATCTGTAATTACTCAAGCAAAATTTAAGAAGAAAGATACAAATACTTGGCGTATTTACATAAATTTAGACTTTAGCTCCTTGGAATATTTATAAAATCGCTTGCCGCCCACGAAGAGGGCACCCATCTTGTTGTGGAATCTTGGCTAAATCAACTTTCGCCCTAATCCACCTTGTACCGCAAAGTGAAATCTATCAATCTGGAGTCCTGGGCCAGCTGCTTCCCCCTGCTGCCACTCCAGCTGCCTTAGCTGGATTATAATCTGAAAGATGCGGCGCCCACGCAGGACTCGATAAATTGGTAGATTGCACAAAGTGGCAAGCTGCGAAGGAGGAAAGCCAAGCCGAGCCAAATGCCAATGCAAAAAAGGTAGAAACAAATGCCGAGAGAGTGGCGGTGGCGATGGGAAAAAGCGAAAGGAAAACAGATTATTGGAACACAGAAACTTTTTCCCTGGCTGTCGTCGTCCTCGCACACATGTGTCCAGCCGCAAAGCGCGGTGCGGGGATCCGCAAGGAGACGAGGACAAGGACGAGGATGAGGGAGAAAGGAGCAGCTGGATAAAGAAGTGCAAAGCGGACCTAACAAAACGCGGCTATAGTGTAATACAGCTCACTGTTGTCAGCTGTCGCCAGTCGACAACAGCAACAAATCGTTTATGGCCCCCAAACACCTAAGCAAATATGGGAGAGGAGTGTGTGGGTGTGTGACTGTGCCAGTGTGTGAGTGTGCCAGTGTATTGTGTATCTGTGTGTGTTCCTAGGGGGCGGCTGTATGTGATTGGCGTACATAAGTGAGAATGCGTGTAAAGTGTTTGTAATCAATCATTTATGAAATTACGCTACTTCCGCTTTTGACAATTTTCTTTCAACGACAAAGGCTCTGCCGCCCCTGCTGCTGCTGCTTCCTATCGTCCTTTTGCCGCTCCTGCGATGACGTAAGGTTATGTGATATGTGTCTATATGTTAAATGCAAATTCACACGTTCCTAAGCCTAAGCAAAATCCCTGATGGAAGTAGACTTGCCAGCAAAGAGCTCAGGTTTCTTCAAGCTGCTTATTTTAATTGTAATTTCTAATAACATTTAAGTTGATCTATAGGTGTTTTAATCAGTTTATCCTACTTTATTGATTTAAAACTAATTTCCCGACTAACTGCTAGCTTAGGTTGCTTCCTGGACAAAGTTTTCACTCAGCAGAGAGATGACAAAGTTTACTAATACATTTTGCATTTGTTGTTATGTTAATTTATGATTTATTTGATTTCAAATTGATTGCATTTAAAGCCAAGTCTATATTTGTGTTTAGTTCAGCTTTCTTTACGAGTCCTAAGCCTCATCAGCATCATCATAAATGTGGGTCTTCGAAAGTGATTATAATTGACTCTCGCATAATAATCGAATCACCACAGTTATGGGGTCATTCCTGGTCCTTAACAAGGCCAAAAGATGGTCGGCGGACAAACTGTATTTGCAAAAACCGCAAACTGGGCACACACACACACAAAAGGACGCCTTGAAAGCTGCTGATGCTGCTGCTGCCTCTGCTGGGCTTCACTTTGCGGTTGGCCGCAATGTCAAGCCTTTTGCGACTAATTAGACGAACTTGCGGCCGGAATAAGGTGAGCAATCATAAATAAATATGTAAATAAGAGCACAAGCGTGTCCTTGCTGTCGGCTTTAATATCTTTTTAGTTTCTAATTGGCTTTGAATCGACTTAATTCGCTCAACTGGCCGTCGATAGGGGCATGTGATACCGATACCGATGCTGGCCGCTGGGCCAAGTCCAAACTTTACGTCCAATGGGCCATGTGCAAAAACGTGTTTTTTGTGTGTGCTGGAATCCTGGCTAGGACTTGGGAAAGCCAAGGAAAACCGAAAGCCTCCTGCTGAATAATGATGAGAGAGGCAGAGAGAGAGAGGAGGAATATTCGAGAGCATCGGCGAAGCGCGCGCAGTTGAAAATTCAAATGTTTCTCGTTTGGAAATTCGCCTTCACTGGCTTAACTTTGGCCAGGACTTTGGCCCGAATTGGGCAAATGAAACTAAAGGATTCTCTAAAGGATAGTTAAGAGTTCCTCAAAGTCATTCGAGTGCAGATGCATTCAAATAATTAGGAAATTTTCCGTATTTTTGTGAAATTTCTAACAAAACATTTGCCTGTTGAAACTTATATAAACTGCGAAAAAGTTTGCAGAGTCCCCAAAGCCAGGGTAGCCAAGACACGGTGAGAGTGAGAGAGCGCTGAGTCCTGGAACTCTCTCTCTCTCTTTAGCTGCCTCTGCTAACTGACTTCCAGCGAGAGACTCAGAACGAGAGAGAGGGATTTATTTTTCGAACTAGAATCATGTTAAGGCTGCTGCTGGCGATTCTCTGCTCTGATTCTGCTTTCCCCTTTCGCTGGCCCCCCCTCGCCCTGTCTCCCATTCTCCTCTATCCCTATCCTTTGGTTAGTTTAAAGCCCCTGCTCTGGTTCTTGTTGTTGTTGCTGGCGCTGCTCCTGTGGCTGCACAGGGCATTAAATGTGTGCCACCAGGCGTATGCGTAATTTAAATTTAAATTTGTGTGTGTACATATGTCTGCCCCTAGCACCTGCGCCACCACCCCCCAAGCCCCCAAACCCATCTTGTGTATTTTTGGCCCCAGTCGTTGCCGTTGCTGTTGTTGTTGTTGTTTTGTTGCTGTCTGCTTAGCATTTGCCTCAAGTTTTGTTAATCAGCGCAATTCACATTTTTGCTGCTGCTTTTTTTTCACCTCCTCCCTGCAGCCGCCGCTCTTCGCTCTCTTTCGCTTGGAGATTTTGCAGTATTCAAAAGGAGGTTTTTCCTTTACGTACAGACACCCTCATTAGCGTAGTCATTGTTTTAGCCTCAGCCCAACGTCCTTTAGCCCTTTTCACCCGGCTCCTCTCCTCCCCGCCATCGGCCATCGGCCATTTCAGGTTTTCAGGTTTCAGGCACGGCAGAATGAGGGGAATCTCTGTCCGGCACTCGACAAATAATTACCAATTATATGGAACAGACATCAAATATGCAGCCAAAATCTGGTGTTGTTATGTAGCCAGCAACTGCAGCCGAGCTTAAGTGCCACAAATTAACCGCAACGGGGACTCCCAGCCCCGCCTCATGGCTGCCACATAATTACGCGACTGAAATATGAATCCTTGGACAAGAGTCCTGCCGCCGGTTATGGCCCAGCAGCGGAATGAGCTCTGCACTGAGAGAATGCCGAAAGGCAGTATAAGTCCTTTGCTCAATTTTAAATGCAAAACAGGAGCATGTTCGGGATTAAGGACTACTGTTTTGGCGCTCTTGCAATTGTTCACTGTGAGAAAATATATCTAATAGAGCCTAGAAAGCAAGCCACATTTTAGAGAAGGAATCTATATTCTAGGAGTACTCGTCTCAACTCTTTATTTATTATAATAATTCCATTCCAATTGAATAATTTCATGTTTATAGAGATAATTCTTGAACCTTTAGTACCTTCTCATCACTCACATTTCCTTGCAGTGCACACAACTGCTGCTTTAGGTTCTTTGGTTTTGTTTCGAGTCGAGTTTTTCCCTTTTTTCGCACAGCTCAACTTTAATAATTAATGAGCAGCTAAAAATGTCACGCGGTGCGGAAGAGTTTCGGCCCGGCGCAAAGTGGAAAGCGAACGAGCTTGGTTCGGGCTTAATTGGGTTAGAAGGAGGAAGTCGGCTGCGAGGGGTCTTTTATGGCGGGGAAAGGGATTGGGTAAGACAGGGGATTAGATAGAATCCAGCCTGAACCCCGGGACCAAGAAGTTCCAAGTTCTAAGGCTAAGTGAATGTGTTAAAGGTTAACTTTATAGGGAACTCACCTTGCAGTCATCGCACTGGTTGATCAGCGAGTAAACCTGCCGGCAGTCGAAGCGAAACAGAATCTCGGCCAGCTCGCAGGTGATGCGATTGGCCAGGCCGTCCACGTCCAGCAGGTCGCTGAGGATGCGGGCGCACTCCCGCCGGTCCGAGAGGCTGGCATTGAGGGCCAGCGTGTGCAGGGCACTGAACACGCTCCGCTCGCAGCAGTTGCGCAGGCGCAGCGCCCGCAGCCGCTCCAGCAGCTGGCCAGGTGACCGGAGGTCGCACAGATGCTGCGGACTCGACTCGGCGGAGTCGCCCAGATATTCAAGGCACTGTTGTTGCTCCTGCTCAACCTCCCCCCGGTCCTGGTCCAGCTGGAGCGGCTCCTGGGCATGCAGATGGCTGTAGGACAACGTTGGCTCCGGCTCCGGCATTATTCCCGCTGTTTCCTCGGTAACACTGGCCGCACTGGAGGTTGAACTGCTGTACCCATCGACCTCCACGTCCGCGTCCACATCCACGTCCACGTCCAGACCCAGGTCGGTGGTGGTCGGCCGCTCGCTGGCGGGAATGGGGGAATTGCTCTCGGAGGCGTCCATCGCGTAGTCCCTCTCGCGACGTAAACGCATCTGGGCCGTCTTATAGTTTACGAAATACTTGACTTTATTGTTACTGGAGGCGCTCCTCGGAGGCCTCGCCTTGGAGGCCGCTGGCTTCTGGTGCTGCTGCTCGGCGCAGGATCGCGGGCAGGTTGGGGGCCCGGGTCCCTCATCGACCCAGGCCATGGGCAGTGTACCAGCCGAGCACTGACCCTGCAATAGATTAGCAGAGATTTTTTGGTTTTAATATTAAATAAGGGAAGAATTAGGTAATCTTGTAATGATATTAAAGCAGGAATGTCCATTAGCTAGCAAAGATCTTTTAATTCCCACGAAAATTAAGTAAAATATACTTTAAACGAATTTAAAGGACTGTATAAAGTGTCTTTTATTATCTAAAAGTGAATAATATCAACCAAACATTAATCCTTGTCTACAAAACAGAACTTTCACTCATCTATTACGACTTTAACTGCAAATTTCGTTCGATTCTAAAGCTGGAAAGCATTTAAAAACCCATAAACAACATGACATTTGCCAAGAAAATGCATTCAATTTGTAGTATCTCAAAGATACAAAGTTACAAGATACAAAACTAAGCTCGATGATTGTAAACATTCGGCCCTGACCCAGAAAGGCGAGAAACAACGCTATTCCTATTGCAATTTTCATTCATATATCCATTGGAATCCCCAATGCCGCAGGACCGTGCAGTAAGGACCACTCCTGCTGCCACTTTTCCCTCCATCAATTAACTGTCTTGTGTGATTTAAAAATTAAACCAACCAACTGTGATAGCCACACAAATACACACACGCACACCCGCACACCCACGCTGGGGAAATTCGAGCCAGCGGGGGGGACGGGTGCAGGGAAAACAAAAAGCACACTGGTATATTGGAAAAGTTTAGCGCTGGCTAACAACAACAGCGAAAGTCATAAAATGCAACAACAACGGCGGCGAAACAACAGCAACAACAAAAAAGAAATATATAAAAACAAGTAAATAGAAGCCAAAGCAGAGCAGAACAGCGAAAAGAGGAACAACATTGAACAACAACAAGAGCATGGAGTGCATAAAGAGCTGATGTTTTTTGTTATTAAAATGACCGCACTTCGTTGGAATTTTCCACATGCTTGCATAAAACTCAAGGCAGCCGAGGGGGGAGCAGAGTGGGGGAAAACCCGAGCACCCAACGTGTTCCGTACAACGCTTTACGGCATTTACCATCAATATTGGAGAACACCCAACAGCCGGAGAAGCTTCCCCGAAGTTGGAGCTGCAACAGGAGCTTAAAACATTTTGCGATTTAATCGTTTTCCGGTTATAGCATGAATATTTATGAGTGCGCCGCCGGTGGAAAAATTATCTTAATACCGACGGCTGGCTTCCACCTCAGATGGCAGTGCAACCGCCAAGGGATCGGGTTTACCAGGCTTAATGTAATAAGGAATAAGAAAACCTCAAGGTTTAAGTTATACCCAAGGCATGCGGATGATTGAAAAAAAGAGTCCTTGTAAAGTCATTCAAATAGTTAATAAGTTTACTCTTACATTTAAATAAAAACTACTAAACTTTAGTTATTATATGTATATATTTTCGCTTGACGAATAGCATCACAGATTTCTTAAAATACCTTTTAATATTTATCAAAAATCGAAAACATATTTAATTCCTAGTATTATGCTTGTATGTGGGACATTGGGGTATTAGTTTTAAGCCGATTAAAGAAACTATTTACAATGCAATCACTATGCCTCAACGGAAATCATTATTTTTTGTATTTCTCAAAAAAAAGGAACTTGGCTTCAGAATCCGAATCCCGGATCAACTCGCCCCGCTGCTGCGATGACCCTTTGAACTTTCGGCCTGTGAGTAATATGCAACAATCAACAACTCTCAATTGCTGCGTGTCCTGTGCGCCACCAAAGCTCTGTGTTCCGTACGTCCTGTGTGCCCTTTTTTTCCAACATCCCTCCCTGCTGCTCCTCCTCCTCCCCAGCCTCCTCTTGGTCCCCCCTCCACCCAATCGTTTTCCATGTTCCCGAGGCAATAACAATAAGCAGCAGAGAATTTCACTTGCAATACGCACAAATATGCCCAGGCTTGGGGGCCGCAAAAGGGGGCCTCGTCGTCGTCGGTCTTAACTCAAATGAAAAATCATACACAAAGGGGAAACTAATACAGCCAGGCACACACCCCTTCACCCACCCCCCCACACACACACACACCCGTTGGGAAGGACGAGCACGTGTACGGACGGCCATTGTTGATTTAATGGCAGACCAGCTGCGGCCCAATGCACAACAATGCGGCAGGGAACAGGGCCGGGAGGGGGGAGAAAAAGGACACAGACACGGACACACACCGAAGCGGGGTAAAAAATAAAGATAAATTCTTCAATTCGCAGCAGGCAAAATAAGAAATTACACTTCCTGCGGCGGCCCCGGCGGCCCCGGCGGCCCCGGCGGCGGCGTCGTGCGGAAGTTGTACATTTTCCGAGAACGAACCCTTCCCCTACTCTCGGTTGGCCAACTTTGAGAAACTTTCCAATTTCAGCTCGATTGCCAACTTCATAATGAGCCGCCATTTTCAGTTAAAGCGCCACTAAGACCGATTAATAATTTATTTATGCATATTCCAAGGGAGCTGAGAAAAAACAGAGGCGACTTTGCATTAAACACTTATGATCTCGCATTTATTTGGCATCTCGCAAGGAGCTCATGAATTTTGCATGGCCATCCGCTCAAGCAGAGGTGCCCTAATATTTCCTGACTGCTGCTGCTGCTGCTGACTCCTGGCAAGTGTTAAAATCCATTGACCATAATTGTCTTACCATTTTCTGGGTTGCAAACGAAGCATACTCAATGCACTTGTGCAGTGACCAGTCGAGTGGCTCTTCCTCCCATGAAATATTCATATATATTAGAGGAGCAGGAGGAGGATTGCGAAGGACTCACAGCTGGGTTGTGTGTGTGTGTGTGTGAGTACAGGAGTCTGCAACTGTCTGTCTGTCGATGGCGAGGCAAAGGGTTCTTATGCAAGTTGTCATTAACTTTGCCATGGACCTGAAACTGAAACTGAAACTGACTGACGGCCAGTTGGCATTGGACATTGGGCTTAGAGAGCCGCAACAAAAAGTTGCAAGGAGAGCCATTAAAAGGACACACTGTCACAAAAGCAGGGGAGTTGGGTAAAATATACAGATAATTTCAAGACCTTAAAATTTAAGTTAAGCAAGAACTGCCTTAAAGTTCCTTTATATTTATAAGAAATCACATACTTTCTTAAGAGCTTAAATCCTAATCTTAATCTTTAACATAACTTTGGCCAATTAATTAATTTCTAATCATAAAACATGATAAATACCATTGATTTTTCGTGCTGTGCCGACATTTTGCTCTAGGACATTGCACACACGCCCCCAGAAAAGCGGAGGCGGGGGCACAAAAAAACTCAAACAAAGCCGGCATAATGGAGTATGCATTATGGCTAATGGCACACGCCCACAACTACACATTCATGTGCTGTATAGATAGCTGGGGATGTCCTTTGTGTGTCCTGTGATCCTTTGTGCAGGTTGCGAGATGGCGGCAAGGTCCTGGCAGGCGGGGCCACAATGTCTAATAAGCCACGAGGGCAGGCCGGGCTCCTAAATGCTTAGACAATGGCCACTGGACCCGGCCCACAATGATGTCAGCTGCAGGCGAGGCGGCAGGCAGGCAGGAAGGGAGGGTTGGCCGCTGGAGGAGCTCTCCGGCCACTTGACCCATGACAGGCCTAGGCTCGGCGACAATCTCTGATGGATGTGTGACACAGGCAAGCAGACTGGCTGTGTGTGTGCTTGCCCCGCCTCAAAAGGATGGCTAACCCGTAAATGCCCTAAGAAATTAATGCCTTGATTAGCTGACACCACGGTAGTCATAGCAGGCAGGGAGGTAGGAAGGCAGGCAGGCGGCAGGCAGGACCTGGCGCAATATTATTCAAAACTTTTGCCGAGTGCCGGCGGGCAATTGAAATCTGTCAGAGCATTCTTGGCAGCAGGAATGTCAACTTCTGAGGCCAGAAAGGGAAAGGCCCAAAGTGCACTTGAGCTAAACACCAGCAGCTGCAGCAACAGCAGCAGCAGCAACAGCAACAGCAACAGCAGCAACGGCGACGGCAAACTACAATGGCAAACGGCAAGCGGAACCGACAACACTTTAAATGTTACAGCTTAACCTCGACGGGCAATTCAAACAATGCGCCAACACAAACACACGTCCTGTAAGGGACACACTGCATATGGGACTGTGGGTGGTCCCTCTGTGTGTACGTGTGTGTGTGTGTGTGTCAAATTTTAACGCCTGTCAACAATGCAGGCAGGGAAAAAAAATAGTGCAACGGCAATGGAAACGACAACAACAGCCCAAGAACATGTCGCAAGCAGCACTCAAATTTTCAAATGCATGCAAACAAATGGCTGGCTGAGTGATACCCTGCCAAGGAGTTGGATATTTAGATCGAAGGGGTGATAGAAATAACCTAAAAAAGAGGTCCTTAAAGCAATCTATCTTTGGGAAAGAAAATGTATAGAAAACATCTAAAACATATATGCAAAAGATTTAAAATCAGTCGAGTTTGGAATAGTTTTTATATCGATTTTGTCTTTAATATTATACAATGTTTATAAATTAATTTATTACTCTTTAATATTATATATAATGTTATATTTTAATGTTTATAAATTAATTAATTACTCTATTCAAGTCTAGGTACTATTGGTTTTATAAGGTTATGCCTTAAAATCCAATGCAAATCTAAGGCTAACATCTACTTGATCAAGCTATCTGTTCCTGTTCCATTAAAAGTTAAATATAAATAAGAAAAACCTTTGATTTTTAGTTCGTTTTCGCTCTTCAAATAATAAACTATATATGCTTGATATTTATGGAAATTAAAAAACTAAAAACCATCTGATTTTTGTGTGGAAATTTGCTTTTTGAAATCTATTTTATTGCGGCCATTCCTCTGTTGATAGTTTTGTGGTTTCGTGTCACTCTCTCTATAGATATCCTTTCGTAAAGACCCCTTCAAATTTTATATACAAAGTTTATTGGTTTTTGCCATGTTCGAATTGTAATGGCCACATCCTTTTATTTGCCTTTTTTTTTTTTTCTTATAAAATCCCATCTGCTGGGCGCTGCTTTATTTTGCAGATCTACTTTTATTGATAGTTGCCAGTGTCACGTTTCCTGCTCTACTGTTGTTGCCCCACAGAGGTATCAGATATTCGTTGGCTGCCGCATTTCTGCTTAGATATTTATGCAGTTCGTCAGGATGTTGGGGGAGGCGGGGTGGTGGATGGATGTGTTTTGCAGGAGCGTAAAAAGTGACAGGCGACACAGAGAGGGGGGTGGAGAAACAGGGACTCGTACGTACGTACGTACATAAACTGGCACAGACACATGGCCGCGTTGACGTGGCTGAAAGCCGCAAGGGACACGATGGAAAAGGAGGAGGAGGAGGAGGAGAAGGGACGACCCGAGAGTGGGCGTGTCGGTGGTGGGGCGTAGGCAAATTGTTTGTCACATGGCCGTGCCAGCTCCTGCTGATACCCATGCCCAGTTCACCTTGATGCCAAGGGTGAAAATTCGCTGGCGTTTTGTTGTCAAAATCATAAACATGAACCCGTGCCACGCCTCTCGTTCCCCCATTCCGCAGCCATTTCGCATTGTTTTGCACATTGTCGAACTGCACGCATTTTGCCAGCTGCATTGCTTTGCATAACAAGTGTAATCCTGCAGCTCAGCTCCAGCATGAGATCCTGCTGCACTGCTGCCACTGCCACCTCCTTGATCCTGCGCAATTATGCAACAATTCTCGATGTGCAATTGTCGGGCGACGATGTTAAAATTCCCGCCACTTAGCACATTAAAGAATGCCGAAAAAACAAACGGTGGCAAGAAAAATCAGAGTGCCCAAGTCCCCAAGCCGGGCGGGCCGTCAGGACATTCAGGACAATTACACTTCGTGCATTATTCAGTGAATGCTCCCCGAGGTCTACTCGAATGAGACAAATGGTTTCAACACGCAACCAAAGTGGCCCGAAAACGAGGGGGACACAGCTTTTATGGAGTGCTTTGGCCTGGCATTTGCGGCATTTATATTTGATTTGGCAGCAATTAAATATGATTTCTTTGTCCGCATGCTCAAGCGAACTGCAATCATCAAATATTTGTTAGTTTCAAACGCAAACAAGCAATGCAATTATTTTTTACAGTCCGCCAATTGCATTCCTTAAAGGCTGTCGAAAATTGTTTAATCAAATATTTGTTAGATTCTCACACAAATTGAATTTGAATTTGAATAAATTATGTTTGGAAGTGGAGACTAAATGGAGGGGCTTGAATTTTGTTACTTTTACTGTTTAGTAGACTTAAAGTAAACCGAATTTAAAATGTATACCATTCCCTTGTCAGGATATACATATATTTTTGTAGCTTATGAAAACTCGGCCACACCGATTACGCTTCGAGCCTAATGCCATAATGCTGGAATTATGTTTTCCGCCCATTATCAGGGGCAATCCATCAAGTTGAAGAGCCCGACGTGGGGGCTGTACATATCATTTTAATCATATTTAAACAGCGCCCGTATTTATCACTCATTATTTATGCATATATCAATCTATATGGCCACGAGACCCCATTAACGGGCAAACAAATGCCCCGAAAAAAAAATAATTCGGGGAAAACCGCACCCAAAACCCAAAAAAAAAAAAGAAAAGCCGCACCACAAACACACACACTAAGGATACGTGAGAACTTGGAAGGAGAAGAGCGCTGGTAAAAAAGGCGACGCACCTGTCTGTCTGTCACATCACATATTTGTTTGCCTAACACACACTCGCGCGGCGCAGGCTCAGGCGCCTGTCGTTATGCCACACAATTTTATCAACATTAATTTGTCAAACATTTACCGGCATTCCCTGTGCGTGTGTGTCTGCGTATATCCTTGCCGGGTTCTCCCTTTTCTAATGAGAACAATAAATTGAATGAATTTAATGAAATGAGATGTAAACATGTGGACAGCTGTGGACAGGCAGCAGCAGCAGGAAAATGGATACAAAAAGAGAGCAAAAAGGACCCTGACCATTGTTCCCTTTCATCTCACTCTCGGGCCATATCCTGCGCTCCCCGCCGCTCCCTGCAGCATTTGCTTGTTTTCGAACTCGTAATGAAATTCTTGAGTAGAAATTCATTTTGCAACTTTTGCTGAAACAATGCTCATTGAATAATTTACGCCCTGCGCCAGCACAAATGAAAAACCAAAACGGAATGAATGAGAATGGCAATGGGGTGGCAAAATAGAATCCGCCCGGGATGTGGATAACTGCAGCAGTGCTCCACTTAGTGCCCTGCACCCCATCCCCCTGGCACTTTACGTGCTGCGGGGCCAGAGATCCCGGGATCCCGGAGTCCCGGCGTCCAGGCGCTGGGCATAATTGCATTAGCCGGATGCGCTGGATGTGGCTCCCATTGCCACCACACTGCTCCATCCACACTGCTCCATCCACCCTGCTAATGTAATTGTTTTGTGTATTTAGCCTGGACATTGCATTCAAGTATCTAACAAAGCATCGACCCCGGTCATCTCCCTCTAATGAGCCAATCAAAGCCCGCGATTCTGGGGGCCCACTTGCAGAGCTGAAAATGCAAATTGTTGGCAATTAACGTTCCCAGCGATGCCAACACGCAGGTAAACCGACATCTTAGCCTGGCTAATCTGCAGCCAACTAATTAAACTCTGTCTGTGCGACGAGCCTCTAATGTGCGCGTCATTTGAGGCCCAAAGACTTGGAGAAAGGATATCTTGAAAGGGGTTCAAGTCAGCTCTCCGAAATGGGAAAGTTTTTAGT
Organism: Drosophila seguyi; assembly: GCA_008042675.1. NCBI lineage: Eukaryota > Metazoa > Arthropoda > Insecta > Diptera > Drosophilidae > Drosophila > Drosophila seguyi. Next base: position 75,522 of record VNJU01008726.1, read on the forward strand.
TTAAAGTTCATATTTTTAAGGGTAAATATAACAACTAATTTGCTGCTTTCTAATTAGAATGAAAATTAATACTTATCGTTTAATAAACTTTTGGAAAATAGAGTTTAAGTACGGTTCTCTTTTTTAAATGAATTTTATTTTTGGTGTTACCTAAAATCTGTAACACTCTAAATATATACTTTTAATGAATTTAGCACAATATCTGGTCCTGGCATAATTACATTTAAAAAATACTTTATATCTTCAGTGCTTTCCTGACTTTTTCTTCTTAATTTAACGACATTAAACGATATCATTTGCATATGACATTTCCTGTAATCAAAGGCAATATTTTGATTCAATTGAAATGGCAACATCAACGGAATTAAACTCCAGCAATGGGGAAATGACCACAATTGATGCATATTCAGGCATTGAGTCGCATTCACATTCGCATTCAGAGGCAGAGAATATTGCACAGGACGACTGGCATCATTTGCCCGAGGGCGGAAAATTTATGACAGTTTTTGGTTGTTTGTGTCTCGATGGGTTCCGCAGTGTGGCAATGTGGCAGTGTGGCAGGAATGATGTAATCAGGAGGAGCGACCAGCCAGCAGCTACCAGAGACCTGCTGCTGCAACCTGCAACCTACTGCAGCAGCAACAGCAGCAACTGCTTACAAAATAATTGATTTTGTACACATCCTTGACACAAATAAACATTCGCTCTCGGCTCTGGTAGAGTTGAACCCACCATGGGCTGGCCGTGCCGGGGGTTCGGTCGTAAAGCTCTGTAAAAATTGTGGATTAAATTCCCACAAAGCTAAAGGATTTTTAATTGAATTCGAGGGGTTTTTGCAACTGCAAATGCAATTTGCAGTGCAGCCGTAGTTACAGCTAAAAGTTGAATGAATCCATTGAAATATTGTACAAACATTTGGAGTGTTTGTGTGTATTTGTTTGGCCTGCATAAACCAAAAACAAGAAACAACATATAAACGGAAAACAGAAAACTGAAAACTGAAAACAGAAAAGCAAAACACAGTGAAAATGCAAACATGGGATTTCCCGGGTAACTATGCGACTGATTAAATCACCTGAAAACGAGCAATGGATCTCTCGGTTCCTTGATTCTTCGACTCCATCCACGTTCAGTTTCGATGGGCACTCGTAATCCAAGTGGCACAACACCACCCAAGCTTCAGCGCACACACACAACACACAACGCATGGCACACACAACGTTGCAGCAGCGCAAGGACCCCGAGCCATGCCACCCCCAAGTCCTCGATATTTCTAACCCTGCAGCCGACACAGTGACAAGGATGCCTTTGCTGCGACTGCTGCTGGATGCCTTTGCATGCGAATCCACATCCACTGGGGCATCAACACATCAACAGGCCGCCAAATGCCTCGAATTCTGCCATCATAAATTCAGTCCTCGCGTTCACAAAAACGGCCAGCTAAAGGGAATGACAGAAGAGGCAGGAAAAGCGAGGGAAAGCCATGGAGCGTGGGGGGTTGGGGACCATAAGCGAAATTGAGGAACAGAGCTGTTGGCTAATTTGCAACTTGAATGCAGGCGAGTCACCCTTTTTGGGACACAGCTTAATTGAAAGTTCGGACAGGTCTTTGTACAGCAATTTGATAGTACATTTTCAGCCTTTGCTCTTTTGGGTTTAACAAGTACTTTAAAAGGTGAGAGGCCTAGGAAAAACTATACCATTTTCAGGGGTACATAAATCCCAACCTAAGGACAACTCTGCACAATAAATCAACGAAGCCAGACATCAAATAATTACTTTTTTCCTCCCCAATACCTAGTTTATTCCTTGGATGTCGGATAAGAAAGTGTTAAGGTGACACGGTTCGAATGATTAGCCGTAACAGCAACATTATCAGTCTTAGCCGGTGCCAAGCTGATGTCCTTGAAACAACTTTATTGATTTAATTGCTTAATTGCCGACAGGCTGACAGGTTGAGTGGCAGACAATCGAAATGAAATACATTTGGTAAAAGGTATTTTCGCTTCTACTCCTGGAATTAATTGAAAAATCGATAGTGTGCCACCGACTTGAGCAATTGCCATTTTAAATTAGATCCCGGCTAATTGTCTGCCTGTCTGACTGTCGGGTGATGGAGAGATTTAAGCCACATTGTGGTCGTATCCTCTCACCTGGAAGAGGCAAAAAAGCCGCGAGAACCCCAAATTCGAATCAATTAAATTTCCATTAGGACTCGAATGCATTAATAAATATTAAAATCTGAATTACACTTGGCAAAGCCAATCCAGAGGGGGGAGGCGAGCTGGAATATTCTATAGGTGAGTGGTTAGCTGGGATTTTTTTGGCAGACAACCAAAAGCGAACAAGCCGAAAAAGAAATCAATTTGAAAGTGTTTGCCTGTCCCTTCGTTGGTTTTTCCAACTTTTTTTTTGCCGTTTTTCCCCACTTTCTGGCACAATTACCAAGGCATTTTCGTTGATTTGCAGCACGTTTTTCCAGTTGCCAGCACTAACTCTGATGATTCCGCCACCGACAACGACGACGACGACGACCACGATGATGATTTCAATAATGATGCTGGCGGCCATGATGAAGCTGTCGTGGCACTTGAAATGGCCAAAGATGTGGCACACAATTGTCACAGCGAATACTATATAGCTATATATATATGTATAGTGGCGAGAAAAAATCACTTTTCCTTTGGCAGCTTGAGTGGCAAGCCAACAAACCCAAAGTAGCTTGCTCGACGGCGACAAAAACTGGCAATAATAATGTGCAAAAGGCCTGGCCTTGTTGGCAGACTCCATCGGGCGAAAACTTAAGGTTGCCAGCTTGGTTTGCCCAACTTTAATTGACTTGAAAAGTAATAAATACCATCTATGTGGACTGTGGAAACCCCGCAGCTTAATCTCTTCGTTCCATCGCCCGCAAAAGTAGGCAGCACTTTTTGCAGCTTCAGCTGAACCCTCGTCCTTGCCATCGACATGGCCAAGCATTGACGGCAGCTCTCAATATTGCTGAATCGCAATGGCCAGGGACCACATTGCCGGTCGTTTGGCAATAAGAAGAATCCCTTGAAATGCACACAATTTGTATATGCATTCGAGTGGGTCCTTTGTGCGTGTTTCCTCCTATTTGCATTGGTGTGCACTTAAGCCCTGCTTTGTCGTCGACGATTGCTCGACAGCTTCTTTTGCAGTGAAAAAATATGGATGGAAAATAAGTCGTCTACGAAATCGAGTCGCTTAAATGGGGGGTAAAGTCAGGATGACGTCCAGGAAAATCGTTTGTTTCTGGTTTTCAGGAATATAATGAGGGTTCTTCTACTTTAATACAAGTATCAAGACAACATAAAGTTAGGGAAATTCAACAAATCCTGGAGTTCTGTATCCTCTATAGATTTAACTAATGTAAAAACTTATTGAGAAATCTGATCAGATCTTTATTTAGCTTTAAAAATCCTTATTTCATTACTAAGTGTTGAGTTCCCAAATCCTATTTAAAGTAATTTTTTCCTCAGTGCCTATGAAGGCAACTGAGAACAAAGGAGTGTCAGATGCTGATGGCTAGAAATCCCCCTTCAAGACACTGTGTATACAAGGCCTCCGGCCAGGACATCATCCAATCATCCCGGCCAGCAAGCTGGCTTGAAGACTCACCTGCAAGTCGGTTGCTGTGCCCGGCTGTGCCAGATCACAGGCTGATATCCAAGGATTAAGGCGTGTTAACGAGCCCGCTGTGCCGAGTATGGACTTCTTCAGGTCCACGGGTGCTGGCAAGGTTGTGGTGGTGCTGCTACTGCTGCTGCTGGCGGTGGTGGCCACGGCGGACAGGCTGTTATCCTTGTGTCCGATCAACTGGGCCGTCTGGGCATCAAGGATGCGGCCGCTGGCCTCTCGTTTGTTATTGTTATTATCGTAGCTGTTGGCGGACTCCGGCGAGTGGCTGTTGCTGTTCTCGCTGTGCTGCAGGACTCCCTCATCAATCAGGCGGCTCTCGTCCTGCTGCTGCTGCTCCGTTTCGGTTTCGGTATCCGCTTCCGCTTCTCTCTCCGTTTCCGTCTCTGTTTCCGTCTCGCTCTCTCGCTCTGGCTCTGGCTCTGGCTCTGTGTCTATTTCCGTTTCCGCTTCCCCCGCGGGCTGCTGCTGCTGCTTGTAATCCTCCTCGTCGGCGTCTTCGTTGAGCTTGATCAGACGATCAAAGGACTCCTCGGACAGCAGATCGTCCTCGGCCACCAGGGCGAAGATGTCCTCGTCCTCGTCGAAGGCCTGCGATGAGGGAAACTGCACTCGCAGGCCCGGATCGCGATCCTCCTCCTGCTCCTCCTCGCTGGACTCCGCTGTGCCCGCTGTGACTGCCGCTGTTCCCGAACTTTTACTGGCTGCTATCCCTGTCCCTGTTCCTGTGCCTGTTACTGTCTCTGTTCCGCCCGCCCGACCTGCTATATCCCTGCTGCTGCTGCTACTGTCTCGTCTCCGCCGCCGCTGTCGCCTGTCCGCAATCCTCGACGAGATCCAGGACTCGGTGTGGGCGTGGTCGTGCTGGTGCTGCTGCTGCTGGTGCTGCTGCTGGTGGTGGTAGTCGCCGGGCGGCAAACGTGGCCCAAACTGGAGCGCCAAGTCGAGATGGTGGGGCAGGAAGATGGGCAGCAGGTACGAGCCAGAGCTGCGAACGAATGACGAGGACTCGCCAGTGGACGGTAACGTGGTTGAGCCTTCACCTCTAGCGATGCCGCCTCCTCGGTCGTTGCCCCTGCCCTCTGCCCCTCTGCTCCCGCCGTCGCCTGCCGCTGTGGATGTCGGTGTCGGTGTCGCTGTCGCTGAGCTGATGCCGCTGCTGCTGCCTCGCCGAGCCCCCGAAATAAACGCAAGCGCCATCACGACCAGCCCGGGTCCTGGCCGCATATTGACCTCGGGTTCGGCGGTGCTAGCATGGTGCAGGCCCGCTTGAGACGCGCTTGCGACTCCAATTCAATGCGAGTAATGATGGGCTCATGGCCCCATCATCATCGGTAGTGTTGGCGGCGGACTTGTTGGGCGGACTTCTTGGAGCGTCGCTCTCTCCGGTCCGGTCCGATCCGTCAGCTGCCTGGCCCAGTTCCTGTTTCTTAACCGGTACGGGTTCCAGTCCCAGTTCCCGTTGCTCTGTACCCGCCTGAGCGGCTCCAGCTTCAGCTTCAGTGGCTGCCCTGCATCCAGCGGCATGAATCCCGGCCTAAGTCCCCGTTCCTTGCCAGCAACTCACTGGCCAGCCTGCGAATATTGGTTCTCGTTCGGGCGTATCGCGGTTTCTTTTGTCGTTTTCATAGTATTACACATTTATTAACCAAGTATTATTATCAAGTATCATGTATTAATTATTAATTAATAATTTATTTATTCTTATTGTTGATTTTGCACAATAACCTTGGAATTGGACATTTTTACGGAAATTCGTTTGCTTCGTTGAATTGGTTTTCTTGTTGTTGGGGTTGTTGATGTTGTTGCTTTGTTTAAGGGCTTTTCTTAGTTGGTTTGCTCACATAATAAATTAGTTAAGAAATCTACACGAAAAGATAAAGAAGTTGTTTAACTTTAACGGCACTTTAAGGGATCTATCCTTTTATTTTTTAAGTTGGCTTATTGGTTATCCTTTGGGACTCTGAAATCACGACGGGTATGCTTTCCCCCGATTTTAATGTGTGTTTTTCGGTTATCCTTCCAAGTCGTCATTAAAAAAAAAAAGTGTTTTTCGTGCGCTCACGCTCTCATTCGCTCAATTCTCTCGCTTTGCTCTCTCCTAACCACGATTAAGGTTTGGCTAATTTGTGCATAAACTTTGGGGCAATTGAATTTCGAAACTGTTTTATATAATTATTCAAGTTTTGAGTAGGTTTTTGTCTTAGTTTTATTTCGATTTTTATTAGCATTTTTCAGAGACAGAGCCAGCGAGTGAGCGAGCGGGATGGCAAGAGCTCTTCGTTTTTCCGAAGCTTTTGAACCGAACGAACGAACGCGAACACCGCACAAAAGAAGAAAGCCGAAAAAACGGTCGTGGAAATCCCGTATATCTAACACACACACACACACAGCTGCGAACAGTGCAAAGAAATTTATATAATTCGCTGCTCTGCTTCTGCTCGCTTTCTCTCTGCTGCTTTGCTGCTTGTTTTTGTTGGTTTCGCTGCAAACACAAAAACAGCGAACGGATCCACAAGGAGCAGCATGGGAATGGGAATGGGAATGGGAAGGAATAGCAGAAAGAGAATGAGAACGAGAACGAGTGGGTGTAAGCTGCTGCTGCTGCTGTCGTGCATGCGTCTGTGTGGCTCTCTCACCCACTCTCTCCGAGTGCGTGTGTGTGTGAGTAGTTACTTAGGGCAGCCAGGCAAGCACTCCGCATGCCATTTTTTTTTATTTGCCACAAGAAGAAGATGGCGAAGAAGAAGAACTTGCTATAAGAAGAGGCACAAGAAGATGGCGGAGAAGAAGCAGCAGCAGCAGCAGCAGCACAAGAAGTCGCCCCTTTCGCTACTGTAACGGTTCTTTCTTTTGCGAGTATTGGTGGTAAGCCTATGCGTGTGGCTCTCTCTCGCATGCCATGGGCATCTGTATTGGTGTTAGAACCAAAGTCCAAGAAGTGGAAATATCGAAGGATATTTGAAATGAGACCAACAATAAAGGAAAAGAGCCAAAACTCAGGTCCTTTCTTCTCCTTTAACCACAAAAAAATAAGGAAAACGAAAAGGAAAAAGCGTAATTTGCGAACGTGCTGGCGACAATGGATCCTACAACATTTTATTCAGCACTTTTCGTGTATTATTTAAATCCTCGATTGTCCTCTTTGCCTTTGCCTTTTTTCGACGGCTTTCTTCCTCTGCTCTTTGTGTGTTAACTTTCACTTTTGTTTTATTTGCTGCGTTGACACTGCGCACACACACTCGCACGCACACACACACAGGCACGCACACTCGTGGGTAGGTGTATATGTATAAGGATTTTCTCTTTTTTTTCTTGGTGCGTGTGCTGGTTGCGGGATCCTTTCGTTTCAGTACAACAGCCGCTTATATAAGCCCGGAACATAGCACGAAAACTTTGGAGCACTCTTTATCGAGGGGATTTCTGTCGAATCTCGGGGTTTTTTGACTATCGAACGTAGCCGACAAATAAAAACTCTCCGAAAAACAGCGGGGGCCATAATTTTTTTTTATTCGGCATTATATAACATTTTCGATGAGGCGCAACCGTTTTTGTTTTTCTTTTCGATTTTCCCGTTAGGTTAGGCGTATCGATAGCGATAGGCGACAGCACAATTTCAGAACACTTTATTTTCTATTTGATTTTCTTTTTTAGGGGTTTTAGCGAGCAGAAGAAGAAGGGCTGCCTATGTGCAAGCATGTAAATATATACAAATATATATCTGCTACAAACATATATATACTTGGGGCGACTCTTCTTCTTCTAAGCAGAGCGCAGCATCAACGGCCGTGTAACGGTTATTTTCGCATGTGTGGGCGGGGACACACGGTAGAATGCGGGGGGCGTGGTAGGCGTGTAGTGCTCGAGAGTTATGCTTGGCAGATTTTCCTTCATGGCTTTGATTTTTTGGTTGCGGATTAATTTCGCAGCCCCTCTCGCCATCGCCGCCCCGGCCACTACATGTTTCTCAAGTTCCGAATACCGTTAGATTCACTGTGCAAAGCTTCTGCTGCTGTTGCCACTGCTAGTGCTGGCTTATTTTCTTATGATTTTTCTTATTTTTTTGTGACAGTTTACAGGCAAGAATTGTGTGTTTTGTGGACGCGACGTCGCAGGACAAATACCGTACAATCCTGCTTCCTGCTGATGGCCCCAAACGGCACTGACTGTGCCACAATTGCAGATGGCGCTCGACTGGAATGTGCGAGCGGTCCAAAAGGACACGAGTCCTGGCCGAAGCACGCCCGAACGCCGTTACGAACTCACGCCCGAGGGCAGAGCAGCTGACAAAGGAGAGAGCCAGCGCTCTCAGGCTCCTTCCATGCGCCGTCTCTCCGGCTGTCAAGCTCGCAAGCTCTCTTGCGCTCCTGCTCTGCTTTGCGCTTTCCAGGACCCTTCCTGCGGCCAGTTAACAGAGCTCTGTTAGCGCTGCCCGCTCTGTTGGCCAGCGGCCATTTCGAAAACCCATTTTTCGGGGCCCCCGTTCGAGTTGAAGCAAGAAGAATTACTTGCTGCAGGGCACTTAATCACAGAGCCAGCGGGAGCAGGGAAGGAGAACGAACAGGAGCCGGAGCAGGAGCGGGAGCGGGAGCAGGAGAGGAAGCAAGAGAGTCACTCAATGGCCCCGGCACTTGACTCAACTCATCTATCTCACATTCTGCCCGCTCTTTTTTCTCCTCTTTTTTTTAGCTTTTTGCGCTTACTTTTACTTTTCGGTCTCCGTCTCTGTCTTCCGTTATGGCGTTTTGTCTTTGTCTCACTTGGCCTAAATGTGTAATACCCTATAATGTCGTTTAATCCCACTCGACGTGTTTTAGTTTCGCCCCGCCAGCTTACGGCAAAGTCACATGGAGTCACCGGGAGTCGCTGGAGGAGTCGGGAGTCCCTGTGTGGGTGCTCCTGTTGACGCAGCCGATGGAGGGCTAATTGCCAGGTGCCTCGGGATAAGGATGCAGGAGACGGGATGTGGGTTATGCAGCTTCCCCAGTTTTTGGTTCCCTGCAGCTACTTGATTGGCAATTAGCGGCAATCTAATGGCTGACGGCCAATTAGTGTGGCTCACGGGACCCACGACTTGTTTCCAATAATAGCAATTCAATATTGTCTCCACAAGTCAGCAAGAGGACTTAAGGACAATAAAGAAAGTTGAATAACTAAAGTTGAATAACTGCAATACTTTAAAGGATCGGAAATCGTTGTGGGTTTCAAATCAATTAAGACTCTATTGAAAAGTATGATACGAGTTATTTATGAGTTTCAAATCCAAAATTTTTAATGCATTTTCTTAGGTAATAAGTTTTTCAAGTTTGTAAACTTATACTCTATCTATCAAGTGTTTGTTCTTGGGTAATTAACAAGAAAAAGAAATACACAGAAGAAAGAATACCTTGAACAAAATCTACAGGGAAATCATAGAAATCGCTGAAGATTAGAAATCAAATATTATGACGCATGCCATAAAATCTTACACCAAGAAATATACTAAAAATTTCCATTTAAAATATGAAATAATTTATTTAATTGTTAATATTCTAGACTCCAGCTTAATAACTTATCAAAAAGCAGCCCAATCTGAAAAGTCCTGCCAATGAGGACTCTGTTGATGACCAATTCCGGTGATGCATATTCAACCCGGGCAATCGCCGGTGTCCAGCTGGGACGACTGTCCAAGGCCGCGTCGACCTTCAAACAGACACTCAGCGGATGAACAGCCGCTCACTCAATAGTAGTTGGCGGTTGGGCATTGCGAGATGAAAAGCGGTGGCAGGACGAGAGACGGGTTACGGGAGACGAGAGGGAGGACCAACAGAACGACAGAGAGACAGCACTTGAATTATTAAGTTTTCTGTTTTTTTTTGGTAATTAACTTAAGTAACTGCCACGACAAATCAAACGGGGAGGCCTGTCCTGGCAATAGCCACACCCCGTCCCGATCCCATCCGATCCGAAAGTGACCAAGTGAAGTGGGAAAGGAAAACAAAACGAGGCGCGGCACGGCAACACCGAAATCGAAAAGAGGAAAAATTAGAACAACAAAGCGGAAGGAAAGCGGGGGCGAGGCGAAAATCATTTGGCTTGGAAAGCAGTTTGCTTCAATTTATGCGCATTCCAATCAATAACTGTGACACATGCAAGGACAACAGAACAGAACAGAACAGAACAGAGCAGGGCAAGCCAGCCAAAGGACTCAGGACTCACAAAACCCACCCAAGAATCTCTCCACGAGGAGAGTGAAAGTGCCAGGACATCGTCGAGAACATGGAAGATGGCTCGCTGGTGTTTGGGGCATGGATATGAATGTGTCAAACTTATGCTGGCTCACACACACACACACTGTCACCCACACACACACCCACGCAAGAACACCGACACACGCACACATGTCGGTGTGCGTGCAGAAATTGATAAGAAACGGAATAACCCTCAAGAAAATTTGCGGCGAGCGAAAGACTTTGTGTGCGTGTGTGTGTGGGAGCTTGTAAGGATGGGAGAGTCACTGAGAAAATGGAAAACAAAACCAAAAATGCCTGCACAAATAAGAAAATAATCATAACAACAACAACTTGAAGGGAGGCGCAGAGTTAAGGTATGCGTTAAGGAGTCCTGTATACTCTTTCCCAGAATTAAAGCCTACATTTTTTCAAATTTTTGTATTGAAAGTGAAAGACTAGGAAGTAAATAGTGTGATTTTGAGCATAGTTTCTTTGTTAATTTAATATTTATTCGGATTAATAACTTTATCGTTTATGTTATAGTCCCCAATATCCTATGTCCTTATGTATAAATGCTTAAGGTCTATTTAGTCCACTCATTTTCCACTTAATTCTAAAATTCTTAAATCATCTTTTGCTTCATTGCTAATCTAATTCCTTAATTGACCTTTCAAATCTTTATATCCTAAAGCACCAAAAATATTCGATTTCTGATAAACCTTTAGGTTGATATACTTCTAAATGACATATATTTGCTTTAAACCAATTAATACTCTTTTCGCGTGGCAGGACATTAAACTTATCGAATGCATTGGATGGCTGTGTGAATGCTTTTGACGTTCCGGGAAATTCCATTACCAAGGCAGTTTAAATATGCGATTGGCGGGGTTATAGCATTCCCGAGTTTCCCGAGAACGAAGTCCCCGAGTCAGAATCAGACTTGTTATCGTCGCCGCATCTGACAGTTTGGTAAGTTGAGCATCCAATCGCATCACATCGCATCTCATGGCTGCGTGAAACATCCGCTTCAATTTCAGTGCTCGCTTCACTTTCCCAGTTTCAGTATCGCAGTTTCAGTTTACCAATTTCCCAATTTCCCAGTTTGCCAGTTTGCCAGTTTGAGTTTTCGGCTTGTGAGCGGGCCAAGGTAGCTTCGTCGCTCAGCGTTTCAGATATAAGCGTTACAAGGACGCCGCCTGACCAAAACGAAAGCAAACGAATCGAAACGAAACGAGAGGCAAGGCGAGGCGGGGCAAGGCAGCGAAAGGACGCGGCAAGGATTTTGCGCAGTCCTTCCTTTGCACAAGTCGCTCTGCTCATTTTATTTTATTTTTTCTTTACTTTATTTTATTTGTTGTTTTTTTTTCCTTTTTTGCACACGCACCACAACGAGAAGCAAACGCAGAAAGGAGCGCTCACACACACACACACGCACACGCACACACAGAGTCCTACAGCGGCGGGTCGGAGGCAGAGGCAAGTTTTGTGAATGAAATTTCGCGCAGGCACAAAGCGGCCAAACAATGTGATAAAAAGGGAGACAGCGGCAGGACAGGCCCCACCGCCATCCCCCAATTCCCTCGGGCAAGTCACGCGGCGAGCGGATGCACAGAGAGTCGCCCCACACAGCCACCACCCACTGCCGCCCACCAAAAACAAAAGCAAACACAAACAATGCCGCCAAAAAACACAGGCGAGCGTCTAAGGATGGCCGCACGTTGGGCGCCATACTTAAATCCTTTGTAATTTTTAATATTTACAAGAATTTAATTTAAAGCTGAATAATAACTAATTATACCTTGTTCTAATTTTGCTATGCTTTTATATAATTTGCCTTAAATCAAATATAGAGTGGTAAATGTCTCAGGATGCAATTCCAATTTGAATTGCTTTATTACACAAAGGATCCTTGTCAATCCCTCTGATGACAATTTAATTTTAGGAAGTCCCACTGTATTGTGTGTATAAAAAAGAGGCTTCAAGGGAGTCGACAGCCGCTTTTTGCAGCTACTTCCTTGCTTTTCCTCCACCCCACACCCACACCCACTCTCTCTCTCTCTCCTTCTCTTGATTTACTGTTTTTGTTATTGTAGCGGGCGTGGTGTCTGCGCTGCCTTCGTGGAATCGCTGGAAGGCAAAAAGGGAAACTAAACTAATGCCGGGCATTTATCGATGATGGCGATGACTGCGACGACTGTGACTCAGATTCGAAATCGGGACTCAGACGCGTTTGGTCCGTCTTGACCCACAAATGGTGGGCACAACCAACGCCTGCTGGCTGTTGCCTGATAATTATGCGAGCTACGAGCTGCGAACTGGCAGCAATTGGAGATGGCGCTGGAGATACCGCTAAATGCGCGCAGTAAAAGCCAAGGCGGATATGCGGATGATAGTGGTCGGAAGTCGGAAGAGCGGTTGCCTCAAATAGGTTAATGCAACCCACACGATGGCTTGGGTGGAAAAATAAAGGTGGAGATAAAAATGTACAAGAAATGGGAGTCCTAGGGTGACTTCCTTTGGGAGGAGTTGACTTATACTCAACCAAGGGAAGTCAGGAAGGGATTATGAGAACTAAAAATTTCCAAATTATAAAGGAGTATTTCGCAGAAAGAAAGGATGTGAAAGTATAGTGTAGGTTTATAACTTTAATAAATAATACCTGGTTACTATCAATCCTTATTAATAAGTTATTATCATTATAAACAAAAGAACCTAAAGTCCCTAATTTTTAGTTTTATTAAATATCTAAAAAGATCCCTCTAAAAGCATACCTTACCGATCACAGGATAAGGTAAAAACAAGCATAGAAATCCCCATTCGTTGATTAAACATCCTTCCAGGACCTTGCACTATTTTCACATGTTTCTGACACCCTAGAATGATTCGATAGATCAAATCGGATAAGCACAGTAGCGCATTGAATGTCCAACCATTTTGGGAATACCCCAGCAATGCCACCACCCACCCCCAGGCACCCATCACTCACTCACACTCTCATATCTGTACGTATGCAGGACGTAAAATGTAAATTCCTACGGCTGAGTGTGCGTGTGTGTGTGTGCTGTGGGTGCTGTTGTTGTTGGGTGATAAAGCCATAGATAGAGCGTGGGTGCATGAGTGTGGATAATGGCTCGTCGCAAAGTCGAAACGCACACACCGACAGGGCCAACACCGAATGTCTGCACAGGCCCCACAATCGCACACAGGACACACAGGACACCCAGGACCCATACATATGCCTGCCTCACATAATAAGGTGCGATTTGTCTCGCGCATAAAACGAAATTTCCTGCACACAAACACACATACCGAGATGGAGGGAAGGTAGAAGGGATATGAAGGACCTCCCCCCTTGGTAGCTGGCCAACAATAGTCGGCGCTTCTTTTGGCGGGCTGAGCGGGGGCCAGCTTCGATTGCTTTGTTGCTTGTACATGACAGCGAAAGCATTGGGTGTCGTCGTCGTCGTCGTCGTAGTCTCTCTCCTCTGCGTTTTTGTTGGCGAGTGTGAGATGTGGGTGGCTTGCTGTATCTGTGTGTGTGTGTGTATGCGGGGGGCTGACAGTAAGCAAGGACGAGGGCGCTGCTCTTCCCCCCTTACATCTTTGTAGGTTAAGGCTTATGTCAAAGCAGGAAAATGGGCGACAAAAGGCGTAAGACGAAGGCAAACTCGTTTGCTATAATTATTGCTTTTGTTGGTAGCTATCGTCCTTCCTCAGTAACCTCTCCATTCAACCCCCTCTCCTTCCCCATACAGCCCGCACAATCCGTGGCATTATTATTTTAACCGGAAATGTGCGCATATATGTATGTGTGTGGGTGTGCGAACGAACGAACATTTTGTGAACTGCATGAACTTTTGTGCCTTGGCCAAGAGGCAGCTTTCCCTGCGTGCCGGCATTTAGCAAATTTTTTATGACAATGTTTGCCCCTCTCAGTCACCCTTAATTTTATGACAAATATTATGTTAAAGACCGAATATGCGCTACAGCATAAAAGTCAATCATTTTTCATTTCAGCACCATGCCGAACCCAAGCTGTGAGTCCTTACATTTTGCTGTTGTTGTTGTTGTTGTTGTTGTTGTGTGTCCACTGGGACATTTAATTTTGGGGTTTTCCTCGTGGCTGCTGTGATTTTTCATGATATGCGATATCGTTTTATTTCGCGCTCTCTCTTTACTTTGTGTTTTTTTTTTCTCCAGGACTCTCTTCTCCCTTGGTGTGTGTTTGCGGGCGTGTTTGCCACCCACTGGCCAAGCTTTTGTTGATATTTGGTGCGGCCTGCTTCAATTTATGTTCTGTTTGCCTTTATTGTCTTTCTCGACTTGCCCTTTTCCCTTTTGCCTTTGCCTCTTCTATTCCCCTTCGTTGTTTGTCGTCGCTGTACGGGTGAACTTGGCTATAAAGGATGCTATATTGGAGGGTTAATAGTGAGGGAGCTGGAAAGTATAGAGTTGTCTCTAGGCAATTATAAAGCTCCTTAGTACGCCTTTTCTTATTTAATAGTTATTCTGTTTTACCGTAAAAGAGTTATAAACATGAATATCCTTTAGACATAATAACAATATTAATGATGGTGAGCTAGATTTACTTAAAATGTTAAATATTATAATTTAAGCATATTTAAGTAGTGTTCATAATATAAAATCCTGCCAGAAATGGATTTTCTAAAGGACTCCTTTCAGGTTAAGCCACAGAGCTCCGTCTGTACTAAGGATGTGTACTGGTTTTTCCACTCCCTCCTGCTGGCTTATATTCTCTTCTTTTTTTATTGATAAGTTCATTTAATGGGCCTGGCCTCCGCCAGCTGCCGTTCCTGCTCCCCATCCTCCAATCCTTCGCGTCCCTCTGCAGGGGCGTCATTGCCATTGTCTATGTTTGACATTTGTTGGAGTGGCCGCCTAATGAGTTTAATGCTTTGTTATCATCGCTGTAATCGGCTTATGTAATATGGCAATATAATTGAATCCCGGAATTATGTCATTCCGCTAAGACTGACTCTGAGGTTGGGGCCACTGTTTACGCACTGGAGTTGACAATTGCAAAATTTACAAATTGCCAATGCTGCACCTGCCCCCCAAAACAAAAAAGGCATAAAACGTGTGTGCCTGTGGATATGGGTGTTTGTGTTTGTGTCAACTTGAGAGCAAATGAAACTTAACGGAAAAGAAAATTACATCATGCTCGTCTCAATGGGTCGACATAATATTATTTTCTCGGCCTAAGCGACAGGGAGGGATAGAGAGAGACAGAGCAAGAGGTCCTGGGTTCCTTGGCCACCCTCCCCTTTGTCTGGTAGTCAATTTTTTATTTATTTATTTTATGCCTACGCACATACGCGCCCTGGGAAAGCAGCCAAAGGAGCGGCAGCCCGACAGCCCGAAGGAGACCCAGGAGCGCGGAGGCAGCTTGACAGGTGTCGCCGACTGAGTGGCTGCCTGACAGACTCCCAAAAAGTGGGCGTGGCCCCACTGTCGGGGGTGGTGGTGGTGGTGAAAAATGGTAGCCTATTATTCTTTGTATTGTTTTATGTGGCATTTATACGCGTATTTTTGTCGTCCTTTAATAGGCGAGACGAGGCGAAAGCGAAAGCGTAAGCGAACACCCTGCCGAGTGGAAAATAACAAAGGCAATGGACTAGACACCGCCGCCACCCCAGATCCACATCCTCATCAGCTGGAGGGCACCTCCTGGCCCCCGTATCGCTGCCATCCAATCAGTAGATAAATAACACATAAAATGAGGTGCTTAATCGGGTTTGAAGTGATGAAAGTGAAACTGAGCCGTCCGTCTGTCCGTTTCTTCCCCTTTCCTGCCTCTCCAGACTGCTTGTGTTGTCCCTCTGCCGTAGGCGATGTCGTCTTTGTCTCTGTCGCAAATCTCGAGTATCAACTCGGTATTTGAATATCATTTGCGGCCGCAACATTTTCGCGTGTGCGTGTCGTCCTTCGTCCTTCAGGCGTGACAGCATAATTCCACTTTAAATTGCCGCGCGTAGACGAGTAATTTGTCAGCATTGTTTGCATAAATTAAGTAGCCGAATAAGGTTGATTGGCAAAAGCCACAATACTAACGTAAATAAATTACCAGCAAGAGCAAGAGTAAAGGCTATTTGAAAAGTGCGCCTTCTTGATGACTAATCGAATACTAGCCTATCGATGCAGCCCTGTACATCGATAGGTAAAAATATCAGATGAACTCTGGCAACGCTAGATGAACTCTGGCTAGTGTGCCCAAATGCCGCTAGATTGGCAACGCTGAGCTCCAGCTGTGTGATAAAAAATATTATAAACTAAAATTTAATATAACGCACATCACTCCAAATAAACCAAGAGTTGAATCGAAAGATAAACTCCTATATCAAAATTGGATCGGAGGAACACTAGCAGTATTTCCTATCCCGTTTTTAAAGCCACCAAAACAGCTGCCACAAAAAGAAGACAAAAACAAGTTCTGTTCTCTCTGGGAAAAGGGAGAAATATATGGTAAAAACTGAATAAATTAGCCAAGCGTAACAATAACCCAATGAATTTAGATAAAACGAATTTAGTGCTAAAACTTGTTGCTGCTCTTACATTTGGGAGCCGTATCTCGATGCTGCCGTTTATTGATTTTGTTTTTGTGCGCGTTGAATTGTTATCAACAACCTCCTCTGCCACCTCCGCCCCCCAAAACGTACATATTTATTTATATTTGTTGTATTTGCAAGCCGAAATAATATTGGGAGACTCGGTATCACTATCTTATCAGTCAGTCCCCCGAAAATCTTGCTAATTACGGTCAACAATCATTGCCATCTGACAGAGATCTGTAATTGATTGAGATCTCCGTGAATCAGATGCTAATTGAGCGATCGATGGATCCGATAATCAAATATAGCCTGCTCCTCAAACCCCATTCAAAGCCATGAAACGTGCTAAGTAGTGATTCGCACACCGGATAATGCCGCACCCACTCGAACGAACACAAAATCAATAAATGCAGTTACTGCCCGCCAGCCCCCTATGAACTTTAACTCACACTTTTTCTGATTTTCCCATTTTCCCTATTTTCCATTCCAGGCTGCCATGGTTTAGCGGAGACCCGAACTTTATAATTTCCGAGCGAGCCGACCGGCAAACGTTGCCAAAATGAAATTGAAACGCTGGCGGCACAAGCGTAAATAATCACTTGCCTTGAGATAAACGTCAATCCTGCCGGAAAATTAACCAAAATCTCTTACAATTTGAGTTAAATCTGTGAGAAGTCGCAGAATCATGCTAGGTCGCGGTCAGAAGCTGCTGCTGGGCATAGCCATTCTGATTCTAGTCGATGTGATCTGGGTCTCCTCCAGCGAGCTGACAAAGGTGAGGAGTTCTTTGATTAAAGGCTTTACAAAGAATAACAATCCATTCGCCCCACAGTTTCTATACAGTGATGCCAAGTTCGACAAGCCCTTCTTCTGCACTTACTTCAAGACCTCCATGTTCAGCATTTACCTGCTGGTAATTGGTATCCTAGCGCCCTGGAAGGAGTCCTGCGAGCGTCAGAATGGGAACTACGCGGTAAGGAAGATCCTACCTACCTAATAACATATTTTAACTTTTTATTTTCGGCTCAGATGATGGAGCAGAATGCGGACGACGAGAACTACTACTCCAATCAGGCTGTTTTGGTAACCTAACTTGACCTAAGTTGTTTACCCAATATATTGTCTAATCATGTTTGAACTTTTCCAGGGCGACCCCACCTATGTGCCCATCAGATCGCCGCATTTGGTAGCCGCAGCCAACGGCAATGGCAGCACTAATTCTCTGTCTGGAAGCGAAAGCGATGATACCAGTGTGCGCAGCGTACGCTTCAGCAAGATGGCCGAGGTCAGGGAGATGTCCGCCCACGAGGCAACCGACGCCCTAATGGCCAGGCTGTCCTATGCCGCCAGTCTGCGGATTAGGCGACAGAAGACCCATCACAAAACGGCCAAGACGGCGCTTCTGTTCTGCTTGCTCTGGTTCGTGGCCAACTACTTCTTCCAGTTGGCCCTGGAAATGGACGAAGCGGCCATGATAACGCTCGTCAGCTCTACGTCGTCGTTCTTTATTATCTGCCTGGCAGCTGTGTTTCCCTCGGCAACGGGGGACAAGCTGACCATCACCAAAGTAATTGCCGTCGCCATGAACATTGGCGGCGTGGTGGCCATCACCATGAACGATCTGCAGGACACAAAGATGACCAGAGGTGTTCTGCTGGCCCTGTTCAGTGCATTCTTCTATGCCGCCTATCTAGTTTTCGTAAAGCGAAAAAGCGATACGGAGGAAAAGGTCGATATACCTTTGTTTTTCGGTGAGCTAATCCATTTTATTTTGGACCTGATATCAGTGCTTATCTATTTCATTTCTTTCAGGCTTTGTGGGTCTGTGGAATTTGTTGCTTTTGTGGCCGATCTTCTTCATCCTGCACATCACCAAGATCGAAACCTTTGAGCTGCCCAGCCAAGGGCAATTTGCCCTGCTGTTTCTGAACGGCCTAATTGGCACTGTGCTGGCTGAAGCGTTGTGGCTGTGGGGTTGCTTTCTCACCTCCTCGTTGATCGGCACGCTGGCCATGTCGCTGCAAATTCCGCTGGCCATCTTGTTCGATGTTCTGCTGAAAAACAAGCCGTACTCGCCGATGTTCTATATGGGTTCGATTCCGATATTCATAGCCTTGGTTCTCGTCGCCTTGCTGATGCGAAATGACGACTCCGATCCGCTAATGAAGCTGTTTAGAGTTATATATAGAAAAGTCTGCCGTTGCCATAAGCCGAGCATTGTGAGGTGAGTTGATAGATCTAAGAAACAACATAATTTTCCCTTCAACCAACATATTTACTCCGCAGAGTCAACGATGAGGAACAGCAGGAGTCTCTGATTAGCAACAGCGATTAAGGAGCAGGCTTTTTTGTAAAAATCGCGCTTCTAAACACACTTTGAATGTTGCTCATTGCAATGCAATCTAAAACTTGGCTGTTCTCGAGTTCGTTTCGAATCGTTCTTTAATCTGTAGGAACAACTCATGCACAACTCTCCTCATTTCTCATTCGTGCATTTTTCCGTTAGATATTAGGTTGCGATTTAACGTACAACTATTTATTATAATCGTACTCTAGTGTATTCTCTGTAAATAGACTTAGCTCCTACGAATACCGTTTATCTATGTGATAGTCTACAAAGTTTTGCTGAAGTCCACCTATAATTTATTGTGTTTATTTTTTTCTTGCGAAATTCACTCTGCGCTTAGCTGTATATTTGTTGACTTCACCAAGCAAGATGAATACAAGAATATATATATATACACACACGTATTGATAACTTATAACAATAAATACAATTTGTCTACCGTAAGCCTAAAAAATCTTGTGAAACTATGCCTAAAGCAAAAATATACATATGCAGTTTAAGTGTGTGGAAATGTTGGTGTGGACTTTTGGGGCGTATTTAATATTTATTTTCATAAGTATTTGGTAAGAGCGGAATAGGTGTAAATTAATACAATCTCAAGATTAAAAATAATTCCATTCAGAATATGTGTGAACAATAAAAAACAGTGAAAGCAGGAGGCATATACCGGTTCGGATCGGTTCCCTATCGATCGCAATTGAGTCATGAGTTGTACTTCTTCTGTACATGGGGTTTTCAGGAACTTTTTGTTATTGTTTCTATCTCAGGCTTCTGTTGAAATAAGAAATTTGCAGTTTGATAATGCAAATCTATTAGTAAGGCAAAATATCATTATTTCACTGCGTTTTGCCTTAAATTATAACATTATTAACCAAGGAATAAATTCCTCCTTTACCCCACTTTCAGTACCATTTCAACCCATAAATAATTCCAAAGGCTTAAATTTAATTTCTATTAACTCTCACTCACTTTAATTTGCAAACCTAGATTCTATAAGTTATATATTTACATTAGCTCTCACACTTAATGGCTAGCCCTTAACTAGGTAATGTACTTAATAAGATCACACAGGTTTATTTCTGTAGGAAAAGCGCACACAAACTGGCATCTGTGTGGCCCAGAAGAGTGGCACGGCTCGGGTGCCTCAGTTCCATATCCCCCGTCCGTCCTCAAACGCTGGAAACGTTCGCTGCCGGGACAATGGAGGTCTCTGGCCTTTGGTACCCCGCTGCTGGAGCAGCAGCTGGGGCAGGACTGGACGGGGTCTGGGCGGCACGCGATGTGGATGGCTCGATTGGCTCCATTGTGATCACCGTGGCTGCTCCGGACACAGGAGCATGTGGATCTGTCTCCGAGTACGGTGGAACGGCTGGAAGTGCCGCAATCCCAATGGGAGCAGCGAGATCGCCAAGATTAGACTGTGGTGGCACTGTGACGGGCACTCCAGCCGCGGCGGCGGCGGTGGGCGTGGTTAGGTTGCACATGCGCATAACCTCGTCATAACTGGGCAGATCCTTTTCATCTTTCTCCAGTTGATCGCGAATGCGATTGGCCTCCTCGCTGCCCGGTTCAATGAAGAATATGTCGCCATAGCGATTGTTCGGCCGCTCCTCTGTGCTGAAGACATTCCCCTGACGGTCTGGAAAAAATCAAAGGAGGAAATGCGGTTAGTTAAAGGTGGAAATTTCTGGAAGGAGAAATGGAAAAGGTTTAACATATTCTCTTAACTTTCTTGAATCCTTAACTTTCTCAATATTTTAAAGATAAAGGAATTTAATCCAGCTTCCAATTCTTTAAATTAACAAGCCAAATGTTAGTCCCACTTTGGGTACGTAAAATCTTCACAAATCCCCACTTCTAAGGCTTTTTGTTAAAGGATTTTAAATCAACAATTAAACCACAATTATCACTAATTTGACAGTTCTTTCACTTTAAAAGTGCACTTTAAAGTGGTTTATGAAGCAAC
This sequence comes from Drosophila seguyi, assembly GCA_008042675.1. Classification (NCBI taxonomy): domain Eukaryota; kingdom Metazoa; phylum Arthropoda; class Insecta; order Diptera; family Drosophilidae; genus Drosophila; species Drosophila seguyi. The sequence continues at coordinate 96,276 of VNJU01008726.1, forward strand.
TCTTTGACACGTCTTCTTATTGTTGTGAAATACTCAAAATTTGAATTGGCATTTTAATAATGATCACTTTATCACAATTCGCTAGCTCCCAATAAAATTTCGATAGGTTGTAAAGATAGTTGACTTTGGGAATGTCACGCTGATAGCCCACTCGCGATGACAAATTCACCGTACCAGCTTGTCTCTGTTGACGGATCCGAGCCCTTGAGTCGTGAGCACGCTTGGCCAGCTATCGAAACGGATAGATATAGAAAATAAATCAATGGCGGCGGGGCCAGGGTTTCCTCCTGAAGGGATAATTACGTATATCAGCTGGGCGACGACGTATATGGCAAACACAAAGCCCAGCGCCACGCACAGATTAGCTGTCAGACCCATTCTGCGACTGGGACGAAGACTGTTTTTTGCCGAAATAATCGCCACGGAACCACCACAACGATTAGATAGGCTCTGGCTCACCACCCTGCCCACTTTCTGTTCTACTTTTCTGTTGTATTTTGGCACACGTTACCAATTCCGATGGTGTATAGCCGCCACTGCTGGTGATGATGATGATGATGTGGGTGCTGTTGGCGATTTTCCTGGCGACGTCGACATCGCGGCCGGCAGATCTTGCCCAGAGTTTTGCTCTCCACGCGTATGTAGTAGCAGGCCAGAGGTACGAGACAAAAAAAGAAGAGGACCAGGCCCAGGTAGATGGCAATTTCGATGCCGCATCCACTGTCCCAATTCATCGCCGGCTCCGATCCGTGCATTTTGGGCGGTATTCAAAGCCAAACTACAGCCACCAGCGACGCCTACTGGGTCCTAGTATAGGCCATAGTTTTCCATTGGGCACGCAATTGATTAGTCGCCCGAGATTAGATTGTGTACGCCATGTTTGGTTGGCCATACCCCATAAAGGTTGCTCCCATATATCAGATATACAATATATATGACGCTATAGCTACTATATTGCCGGGTGGGGTGCAGTGCAACTTACAGACATGGAAGTCCATGGAGCTGCGACGTCGCGAGCAGCAGCATCTCAGCAGCCAAATGACAGCGAACTTTTGGAGGAAGACAATGGAGAGCTTGGGTTACCACGAGAAAATCAATGGGATGTGTGTGTGTGATCACCTGAAGGGCCGCATAGGCGACGAAGCCAATCAGCAGTAGAACGAAGAAGGTAACCAGTGGGCCCGCATCCATGTTGCAACGAGCTCTCTAGAAGACTGACCCCCCAGAAAACTGATTTGCAATATCTGCACAGAAACACTAGCAGAAAGCACGCCTTATCGCGAGAGTCCACAAAACAAACTGGAGTGTTTGTTAGCTTTATGGATTTATGGAAGGCACTTGATCATCAAACCCACCCAGCCACCCACACAGAGCCACAGCATATCAGTCAATACATGTAAGTCCTCGTACATACCAATGGCCACAATGCGACGCTGTCGCTGACGTTGACGACGTTGCCGAGCAGGGTCCTCGAAGACGCCCCTAGGATTCGTTCCGCAGCACTTGTTCAATACAATCCACAGGAGGAACTTGTGGGGGAAGGCACAGGGTAAGTAAAGCAGCAATAGGAAGTACATTAGCCCTCGCTCAACACCTTTGCTTTTTAATCAAGAAGTTTATCACTTCACACTGTTTTTATCTCAGGGATTTCCCGCAGTTATTCTTATTTATCATCATTGTCTAGCCATTTAAAAGACACGGAAGATAGTAAAAGAACATGGAGGATTGTTTATCATAAACAAGCAATGTTGAGCCCTAAATAAGGCCTAATTGTGTGTGAGTAAAAAGCTCGTTTAAAGCCGACACAGAAGTGCCAAGTTTAGTTAACATTTCTATTGGAAATATTATTATTTCCTGAGTCAGCCAAAGAGTGTTAAGCGAGAAAAAGGCCGGGAATCCCACAGATTGTTCTACCTGCAGGGCCAAATAGGCCAAGGGCATGATCAGGAAGAAAATGAAGAACAACCCCACGTAGAGGATGAAGTAGTCCATGGTGCCGCGCCAGAAAAAACAAACACAATCGAATCACTTGAGTGGCGAGCTAACACTGAGCACTCTCCGGAGCGAAATGTCCACTAATCTTATCTGGGCTAAGGCGAAAGTCTGATTGGCCAAGTATCTAACACATATATATATTTATACGATTCTCGATAGTCTGCTTCGGTTAAAATTAAACCTACCATGTCTGCGTCGGCGATTTTGCCGCGTCCTGGTGTTCCTGGCCTCGAAGCACACCCAAATGCAGAACCTCAGGCAGCAGAAGGTGATCGCGCAGGAGACGAAGGCCAGGAAGAAGAACACCAGGTAGGGCGGTATGTGCGACATGCTGGTTCGTGCGTCCGGCTGTCCGGCTTTCTGGCAGATCCACGTGGATACGCAAGCACCGACAAAGATATTCGCTCCATAAAGAGGCCTTAGGCCAACTGTCGCATCATCGCCCGCCGCTGGCTTTTGGCCAAGACTTATCGGTGGAGCGGCGGAGCTGCGGGAGCGGAGCGAACAGGTGTGTCAAGGGCCATGTGATAATGGTCTACGATAAGATACGAAGCAGACGCTCTCTCTCACACGCTCTCTCTCTCTCTGTGTTATTCTAATATCACTCTGAGATACAATAACTGTATCTCTATCCGACAGATATGCGCATAATTGCACTTTGAATAAAGCCACAGTCAGGCACGTGACACGGACAATGGCCATAGATTAAAGGTCTTGTGATATTTAATAATTAGAGATTTAGTACTTCAAAGAAAACCTTTTATTTGAATAAAAACTTTAAGCTTTGTAATAAAAAAACAATAATAGATAAGAATGCTATGAAAGATAATGCTGACAAAAGGTATTGCCTACTTTTTGGCGGCTTTGTATTAGCAAAAAAAACTTACAAATTTTCTGCGAGGCTTATAGATTTTGATTTTTTCAGGAAATTAGACCTTATGCCGAGTGCTGCATAAATATTTTAAGCTATTTTTACATTTTTATGATTTTATAGAAATTAATTAACAAGAATTACAAGATGTAAATCCCCAGATTTTCGACAATCACCTCGTTCTTTTATCAAAAGGTTCATATTTTATATGAGAAATAAACTTCAGAGACCTCCAATATCGTTTCTATTTAATACAACAACAATCTGATATTAGCGCAATTATTTCCTCAATATGATGACTAATTGGCAATTGCCTAGCTTAGATTAGATTACACATTATTACATCAATGTAATTAAGGAAAGTACACACAGAAAAACATTAATCTCCTTCATTAAATTGGGGTTTAAATGGTTAATTCTATTGAATCTTTTTTTATATTATTATTATAAAATTCCTCATTTGTTGGCTTCAGAAGCTTGTCACATTTTTGACGTTATCTATAACTAATTAAGCCCTGATCAATTATATTACGTATACGCCATGATAATATCACGCATACGTAAAAAAAAGGTTGAAAATAAATGTAAATTCATACATTTTAGCCAAGTTCTTAACATTATCTGATCAAATCGTTTATTAAAAAAAAGTACTTAGGCATTGAACACAATTTTTAATAAATTATTACGTATACGCCATGAGAATATGACGCATACGTAAAGAAAATATAATGTTTAGCTAATTTCTTAACAATCACTGATCAAATCGACTAGCAAAAGAAGTCCGAAAGCATTTAACACACTTTTTAATTAATTTAAAGAGAAGAGAATTTAGTTTGCGAGACCGGAAGACAGAACACCTGAGCTGCTCACCTGCTGTCCAGCTGAAACGACTACTAACTCCCGGCGACGATGGGTACGAGGCACTGTATCTGCTCAAGGGTGGACTAACAAACGTTCTGGTCCGGCGCCTGCGCTTCTCGGCTATGCATCTCTGGAAATAACCGGCTTTTGCACAAGCGTGGACTGAGAACTAACAGGAGGCACACTCACACTGACGGAAAAGTACAGGAGCAGCACGAAAAACAACAGCAGGATACCGAATTCGCACCAACGATACTGATCACCCATTTTGTGGAATATTTACATGGCCCGAGCAGCGACCGAGCATCAAAATAAATTAATTCTAAATGTCGCCCAGCCGACACTGAATGAACACAGTGTCGATAAGCAAAGCGAAAGGGAACCGATAGATAACCTTATCGGAAAACGCGGCTGACTCACACCTGGCTGGCTGCTCACCTGCGTTCAAACTCACTCCCGAGGGTTCGATTACGAAGCTCTGCAGCACTCGTCCTGGCTGACGGTTTGCAGGTGGATTTCGACCAGGACCCGGCACAGGGCCACGCTGTGGAACCTTCTGCCTGGCGCAGAGACAACAGACCTACAGAGATTAATGTGGGGATCGTTGGGTTCAAGAGGGGACAACTTGAGAGGCTCAACTTACTCGAATCAGAATCGCTACAATGGCAAATATGAAGAACCAAAAGATCAGCATAAAGGTGTAAACGGCCATTACGAATCAAGGAATCAGTTAATCAGTTAATGCCGGAAGACAAGGATTGACAAGAGTAAGTTTCCACCGTTCGCCGCGCACAAGAATCCCCGCTAAAATGGCAAAGGCGAACGCTAGTCATTGCCAATCACCAAACAAACCAAATCGAACACCAACACCCATTATCACTTATCACTTATCAGACTCAACACTCGGCGGACAATTCTGCGATTAGGGCCCACACGCAGTCGCTAGATTACACCGTACAGTAGCACTTACGCACCTGGGAACCGCGAACCCGAGCCGGACACGCCCTCTGCCACATAGCTCTGGGCATCGTACTCCCCGGAGTTGAGGTTTTTCCGGCTCTTGTAGCACAGCTGTCGGGGCAGAGATCGGGTGTTAGCAGAGGATGAAACGGTAAACTTTCTAATCAGGAATTTAGCTCTTGAAGTGAAGGAGTATGTGTACCCCTGAACTCTGGCAAAGCACCTTGATCAAGGGTATGTAAGAAGTTTGTGTTAAGTAATATCATAAAGAAGGGATTATCTCAAGAAATATTATGCACTTGAAACAACTTAAACGTTATCAATTTCAAATTCCGAGCACATAACTCCTCTTCAAGACCACACTCCTGACTCAAGAAAGCCCTCTTTCTGATCCACTTTTACAAAACTCACAACGGTCACTAGGAGGCACAGCAGGGATATGTAGAATATATCGAAACTATCCATGCTTAGGGAGGAGAAGAACGAACCGAGCCTGAGATGGATTAACTTCAACTGGCGGCTCTTCGCCAGGTACGGCGTAGAATGCCAATTAAGCTCATATCTCATAAAGTGTTGCCATTTTCTTTTATGCCGCTGTTTACCCCCACAGAACAACAGGTATTATCTTATCGCTGAAGCTTTTGCAGCTTTTGGCTTGCAAGTTGTTGCGAGGTTAGGGGTGGGGTGTGAGCATAGGGATCTGGCTGGGATCTTACCCTCGATGGCCCGACGCAACATCATCTCTTGGCGCACAAGGCGGGCGTAGACCCGCAAGTTCCACTCATCGACCTTCAGCTTGATGTACAAATAGACCTCCTTGGGAGAGGAGGGTTAGGTAGGGATCAGGCATTGGGTGGAACGTACCCGCACGATCAGTGACACCACGATCAGCATGATAAAGCCTAGAAACCAGAATTTCCCGTACATTGTGTCTTCTATTCTTTCTGATTGCCTCTTGGTCAAGATTTCGAATTGACTATATAAACATTATAATTTGGACACTTGAAAAGCTGACTTCTAGGGCGGAGTTACTCGATCACTCACCCGATTCCGATTCTTGAGTATAGCCCACGCAGCAGACGCACTTCCACTTGTGATTGGGGCAGACATAGGCCTGAACGGGGATAACAAATTAGGCGCGTATTCGGGGCAAGTTGTCAGTCCACCGAACTCACCCGTATCAGAATAAGGAAGATCAGGATAAAGGATATAAAGTAATAGCACTCCACGAAACTCATGGCTAACCGATGCTGGGAAATGGGAATTTACAAATGAGCAGAGACCCGCGGGAATACGAAAATAAACCTCAGTACTAGCGGCAGATAACGCTCCGATAAACAAAGATAATGTCCGCGTTGCATCACGTTGGCCTGAGACTTGGGTAATTCGTTGCTCTGAGCTATCCGAGATAAGCAAATCAGAGCTAATAATAGCAAAGGGTCATAAAGCCAGCGGCATGTGCTGCCTGTTACGAACTAAGCCTATATTTGTGGATCTACGGATCCGGCTCACCATTACGTCTAACGTTCGTCCTCCTCTCCGCCGCCGCCGCCCTGGCTCTGTTATCTCGCTCCCGGCCAGCTCGCTTGGCCTTGTGGTAGGCATTCACGAGGAACTGTTTTTGGGTAAGAGGAAATCCTGTAGAGCCTGCTGCCGATATGGATATAACAACTCACGACCATTATCAAAAAGATGACCAGCAGCACCACGGAGAAGGAGCTCATTTCCGCACCCATGGCTACAAACAATCCGAGCGGGACAAGTATTTCATGACAACTGACTGGCTATGGCACCCCGTCGATGGCTATTTCGGAGCCGCTGACTCGATCGGCTATTATCCATATCTTATCACCCTTTTAGCAAGAGCCATTGAAACGCGAAAAACAGTTCAATTTCTAGTTCAAAGCACTTACTTCTGCGGTTGGACCTCCGGGCGGACATCTGGGCAATCTTTTGGGGAAGCATTTAGTTAGTTACTTAGCTGAGGCACGTGCGTGAGCTTGAGAACTCACCTTGATGAGGGCACAGAGACCCAGACCCAGGAAGACCAGGGAAATATATAAGGCAAAAGCCATTATATTCGGATATTTTCAAGACTGCTCCCGAATCTGATCGAAATGTAAAACGGACTAAAAGTCGATTTACCAAAACGCAGCCGCTTTTATGGCGCTTCAAGATGATAAACATGGCAATGCCTGATAGCAGACAGCAATACTTTAATCGGTATCCGTTTAGACTCGATTAAACCTTATCGGTCGAAAATATAAGCAACAAATTGTGAAAGGGTAGCCAAACATTCGAGTACTCTTATACCTTTCCACTCTTATATATCCCTGATATCTCAATTCTTTTATTTTAAGGCACAGCTAACCACCACCACATAGAGCACCTAGAGAGCTTTGTTAGTCTGTGTTGTTCAATATTCAGTCTCAGTTCTTTCACACTTTGTTAATTGTTCACTTCACTAGAATTTAAAAGGATACCAATTTCTTAATGTTTATGGTCTACATTTCCGATTTGCTTGATTATTGCATTGTTTTCTCAAGTAACATGACTTGTGATTCCAATTAAGATTAGATAAGGAATATTTAATCAATGGATGAAACTTGGAAAATTCAGTCACGATTCACAACCATTACCTGGTACTCTGGCGACTCTCTCCTCATTCATCCTGTGCTTCTTGAATGCATTCATTACGACCTGTTTTGAGGAGAAATATCCTTTTACTGCATACCTTTAATTTCGTCTCAGAAGAAACTACTCACGAACATGATGATGATGCCGAATATCACGGCAAACACTATCAAACTGTAACCCAGACCCATGACTGCAGCACTGCGTCCCTGACCAGTATTCCATGTCAACTGAATGCCTATCACTTGGTATTGAATTCATTGGCTCGATTATCCCATATCTAATCGCCAGTTTTTTTGGTTTTTTCTCCCGTGTGACATACATATTTGCAATGTTTTGGACGGAAGTTTTCTATCTTGGAATTCGAGTGGGAACTCGAAGAAATATATGTTTATTTCGAAAAAGGCATAGAAAACAGTACTTATATTATTTAAGAGGCTAATATAATACCTCCTGGATTAATTATAGAATTTTTCGAAAAACCTAAGACATAACTCAAGCTTACGGATACCAAAACTTAGGTCGCTGGTGGTCCTCGAACATGGTCCGTCTCGTGCTCTGAACCTTCTATAGATAATTTAGGGATTTCAGTTAGTTGAAGCTCGAATATAGATACTAACAATTGTTAACCTTAACAAGAGAAGAATTACAACTGGTGGCAATTGATGCTTTTAAGCGCGTTTCTCAAAATCGAAACATTATCTACCTTACCAAACCCTTTAACTAGTGTCATAACACTTACTTCTTTGATTATTCCTTCGCGCAGACATCTGGGCAATCTGCAGGGAAATCACATATATAAGTATTGCAGAAAGAACAAGTGTCCCCCTCGAATCTACAGATGTCACTCACCAAGATGATGATGCAAAGGAGCGCACCCATTAAAACCAGGGTAATTGATAGAGCTGCTGGCATTTCGGTCATATTGGGGTGGGCATTAAAACTCAACTAAAACTGGAGCGACTAGGAGTCTACTTAAATTCATTATTTTACTCTTAGGTGATAAAAGTAGGCTGTAATCTATGTCCATTGAGTTTCGATTGCTTTTTATCGGACAAAAAGATCAACAAAAATAATGCAGATAACTGACTATAAGATACCCTTTAAATACTAAATATTATTTAATATATAATATATTAATTATTAAACAAAGAGAAAGTGTTGAGTTATTATTTTTTCTTGACTATTATTAGTTAGATTATTTAAGTGGGGAGTTGGTGGATTTTAAATACTTATAATTTGAGTAAAAAAAGGGGGCAAAGTATTAATGATTCACATAGCATAAGTCTTTAGATTAGAAGGGTAAATCACCCAAAAAAACGGAAATTCTTTCTCTTCGTGGTTTCCACTTTAAGTATTCCCCGACACTGTGACCTTGGGCAGAGTATAAGAGTATATAATCAAAGACAGATAACAAGAGGGGTAACTTGGGCTCGTGTTGTTCAGAACTCTCCCACTTTGTAGGAAACGAAACAAAACTCTCCCACTTTAATTAAAAAACTCTGAACTCGCCCAGTTAAGTACACAGTCATGATCTGGGCATACCCTTGCATTGTACTCCCAAATGGTCACCACCGGCAAAACAGCAATTTCAATTTTCAAGTTCACAGCAACACAAGAAAAAAAAACACCGAAATACTGAAATACCAACTGCGACTGACCCATTTAATAAATCTGTGGCAATTAAAGCGAACCGCTCGGGTAATTATAGGGCGGTCGGAGCCAAAAAAACAAACAGACTCTGTTGCTGAATTGTGATAATTAATAGTTGGCCTGGGAGTGTCCGCGGAGGGTAGAGATCTTGCCTTCGGACTTCAACTGCACCCAACGGCACACAATGAAAATTGTAACAAAAATTGCGAATTTAGTTTTACCTTTAGTTGTTTATTTTTTTATTTTTTCTCGCAGCTCCATCTCCACTCCACAGCTTTTATTGTTACAAATCGGCAACGGAACGAGCGAGTTTGCGTAAAGATTAAAATAAGAGTCGAAGAAGAAAAAAAATGTGATTCGATGCCTTGAACTGAAATTAATGAGCCCGCTAGCCCCGAATCAGCCTGAATTGGGGTGTTAGCCCCATCTCCATCTGCAACCCCAAGAGCAAGTCCAAGTCAGCATTTCTTTTGTGGCATTCCACGGGCTCCGCTAATGCAGCCAGCCATGCCCAATTGGTGGGTCCGTGGCGGAGGAGTTCATCCGTCCAGCAATTCCATTCCGTCAGGTGCGAGTGGGGGCACGCTTCATGCTTCAAGTGCGCAACAATTGGACAAAAGCGGATTTGGCTTGCTTGGTTTTGGCTCTCGGCTCTGGGTCTGGGCTCTTTGGGTTTTTCTGTCCAACTGTCCATTTCCATTTTCTTTGTTGCCACTTGATGTTTGAGGTTGGCGTGAATTGGTAATTTGTAAGCGGAGGCATTGCAATTGATTTCAATTGAATTACGCACACACTCGGCCAGGGACCACATGAAGACCGAACAAGATCATTTCGGATCTGATGTTATTATTTATTGCTTTAAATTCCAATGAGCCTTTAAATCACTTCACTCTTAACGAGTGCCTAATCATTTTAATGGATTTTTATAACTTTAACTTAATGTTGCTTGTTATATTATTAGACTGAAGATTATATATTTATTTTAATGATCAATTAGGATGTTATATATACAATTTTGGAATTGGAATGTATAACAAGGGTAAGTTGATTGATTTTTTAAAGATTTAACTTCACTTTTAAGCTATAACTATAGCTTTATGGCTAGAACCGATGCATTAACCGATTTCATAAACCATTTTTATCAAGATATCTGACCAATTTTTAGGCACTGTCTAGACTTAATTTCCTGAAACAAAACGAAATTCTTACAAATAGTTCAAGACACAAAACTAAAAATAAAATGTATGTTTACATATTTTCTTTACTTAAAGTACAGATTAAATAATATTTCAGCTTCCTAAACCGCCAAAAATATATATAAACTCATTTAAAGCTTTCAAAGTTAACCAATTCTCAAGTAGATTAGTAACTTCCACCAATTCATTTGATGATTTCCACTTCCTTCCGCTGCCTATCTCTCACTTTTTTATGTGAGAACTGTCCAAAAAAATTTGCATTTCTTAGGCTCCGGGGGGCACGCCCCCTCAATGTCAAGTTCACAGTCACTTCCGTGGCGAAAGAGCAAAATGCAGCGAACACATAACTCCCAGCGATCTGAACCGATCCGATCTGATCTTGATAGCCCCTGAAAAACAATCGAAAAGTACGGCTGAAATTTACAAATCATCTGGCGGACAAGTTCCGGCTTTGTGGCTCTGGAGCTGGGCTTTATGGTCTAATACCTGCCCATTGTTGACTCGGCGTAAACGATGTTTATAAATTTTATGACGATGTGAATGTGCGATGAATTAATCCCAACGGTTTTCAAGTCGACTGCCCGCTAATTGTGGGTGTGCGTCCGATTGCCAGTCTGCCTGCCTGCCGGTAGATGCTGGCGGCTAGCCAGGTGATGTCAGTCATTTGGGATCTTTAATCATCTATTAAATAACCAAAAGCACACGGGGCTAATGTGAGCCCATTAACTCCCACAAAATCCCAAGAGGAATGGGCCACATCTGAGGGGAAAAGTAAACCGAAGTTGTGGTGCTCTTGGGAAGTTTATTTCAATCATAAAAATATATGTTATTTATTTGTATTAGTATACACATTTAATTAGTATATTATAGCTTAATATTTTAAATGATGATAAGAATATAAAAATAAAAGAGAGAGTTATTTCCTTTCCAAACTGAAATTAAACCATTAAATCTACACTCATTTCCAGGAGCACCAATAATAATAACTACTCAACAAATATGTATTTGTTTACCCAATAAACTTTATTTACCCTAAATTAATGCCCAGAGAAACCCCTTTAAAATTTACGAAGCAAATTACTCAATCTATTCGTGTGTAAATTAAACGAATTGCTAAAACAGATCCCAGATCCAAGTCAATTATGGACCAAACTGAAACGACGCCCCAAGAACCGAGGGCGCGTTCGCTGTAATTAATTTCAATTCGCCACTCTTCGAGCCCGGCCTTGAACTTCAGAAGTGACGTGTCTATTAGAACGCAAAATACTTTCGCTTTTGCCATCTCGCAGATACACAACCGCAATTCTTGAGAAATCCCAGTTGGATGGCGAGATTGGCTGGCGGGAAAACCAAGTGGGAGCCATGTCATCATAATCTACTCGAGAGGCTTACGCACGCCCATTTGAGATGGAGAAAATATGTGGAGCATTAAGCATTAGGGCTAATTAGTTAATAAACAAAACACTGGAGCATAGACACATGCGAAATATGCCTTAATTATGGCTGCCTTTTCTTTTGTTTTCCATTTATATTTGTTTTTATGTTTTGATTTCTTTTTTCGGTGCCAAAGTCCGCTGGAAATTATTCAACTGACCAATTCTCAATTGCAGCAGTAAACTATGTTGCACTTAAAAATATATATTGTTTTACAAGTAAAGAAAGAGTAAAAGAAAAGCTTTAAGAGTCTTTCAAATATTTTGTTTATAATTTCTATGCCTTTGGTTGGGTTTTTAACATTTCAAGTTTAAGTGAAGAAATAAAATCTGACGAAGGTGTTTTAGCAATAATCAGGGGGGGCTAAGTATCTTGCCCAATTTTGATTCAAGTTTTACAATAATTTCATTGGCTTTTTTTTTCAGTTTTGTTGCGGCTGCAATGTCCATAATTTCCCCCATTGAACCTGACCGTCGTGGCTGCCGTTGAAGTTGGTTTGCTGCCATTGTAGTCGTCGGTTACCTGTTGATGGGGCAGCAGCCAGCAAACACAGTTATGATTATGAGAGGCTTTGTGACAATCAACTTCCTCGAAACGTGCCGCCGCGGAATGGCTCTGGCTTGGACTTGGACTTTGCATAATGGCCAGCAGTTAGCCAGTTAGTTCGTGTAATGAATTTTACCAGTGTTATTAGGGGACAATCGCTGCTGGCAGAGCAGAGTCAGCGACATTGCCAATGCAGGTGCAATTGGGTGTAGTTGTTTTTTTTTTTTCGTTTACCAAATATTCCTACAATAAGGAACTTGAGGATGTGGACCGAAAAAATTGGAATGATTTGTCTTAGATATAATAGGATTAAGTAAGTCAAATGTTCTGTTAAGTTACTTGAAAATGTTTTTTTTTTTAAATGGATTTCTGGAGCTCGCAAGTCTTGCACTTGACTTTTTAGTACACCTAATCCCTTTGCTTAAAAATGCATTAAGTTACTTCCCCATACATTTTTTCACCTTAAATTAGCATACTTTTCTCTGTGTGCATTGAATTTTCCCTTGGCGCTGACTAATCCGGCAAAACATTTATTAATTATGCCTTGTAATTGAGGCACCCGCCTGGGAATAATTTTGATTAGCTGCCGTCAGCAATTATCCCTCGAGTCGTGAGGCTGTTTGCGATTTGGTCACCGCCGCCTGTCAGTGGTTTTGTTTGCTGACTTCATGGATATGCTCAGAGACTCCACACACACCATGAAATACATGTGATGGAGAGTGAAAAACAAAAAAAAGTAACCGAAAAAGAAAAGCCAGCAAATTATGTGAACTTGTTATATCACCTGGCCGCTGCTCCGCAGGCTTCAAACACTTTTCAGACAATCATAACAAGAGCCGCTGCACTTTCTTTGCGTTTGCGTTACGCTTCTTTGCATGCATTGCCAAATCGTGTATATATATATATATATAGCTTGTAAGCTAGCCACGCCAAATATCTCTGGGTATACAGATACATGCGGTCAGTGTCCAGACATTGAATGCTTCAATGCTGGCCGCCGAAAAGTAGATACAGATGCAGAGGCAGGGGCAGATAACGGATTGAGATGCAGCCTCAACGGCAACAGATACAAGTACAAGTGTAAAGAAATAAAAAGAAACATGCGGCACAGAAACGCAAAAGTTCAACAGACGCCAACGAGCTGGAGGAGGCGTTGGTGGTGGCCCCTCGCTCCGAGGCGTCTGCAGTATTGTAAATTAATTCATATTAGCTAAACAAATGCAGCCATGTGAGTGTGTGTCTGTGAGTAGCTTTTAGCATTTCATTCGGCGGATGAGTTGCCGCACAGGTTTCTGCGGTCTGAAGTTCGTTGTGGGAGCATCAGCATCAGCAGCAGCATCGCATCGCACCCTCGTTGAAGCAACCGGCGCAAATGATTTTTATTTCTTTTTTATCTGCTGCTGCTGATGCTGCTGCAATTGTTGTTGTATTGAAAATAGCAAACATGCAAAATGCGCAGCGAAGGCTGAGAAAATCAACGGCGAAAATGTTAATTACACTACATCTGAGCCGCTTCTATCTGGCCGTTCGACTGCCACTTACAATAAGTGTATCTGATGGATGCAAATGTGGGGCCACCATTTAAGTTATATATATCGCCATATATCTCCCCATATCTTGCCGCATGACTAATATCAATTGGATTATGACTAATGTCCCCGAAGACTAAAAGGCCTAAGTCCCTGCCAGCGGGACACACGAAAAAATGCCGTATCATAGTGATGGAGGATTTATTAAAATAATATTTATCTAGACTAATTTATTAAAGGTGAAACCTAGTTTTGAGCTGTTGGAAATATCTATAACTATTCACAAATATCTTCTAATAAAACACCACAAATTATTAAAATAGATCTAAACCTTTATGGAAATCTATTAAAATTAACTGAAAGTCTCTATTTAAATTGGAAAAGAACTCCTTAAACATTTTTATTAAAGATGTGTTACACGTTTTTATAATTAAAAATATTTAAAAAAAGAAAGGAAGAATACATATGTATGCTTGATAAAGCCTATTACTAATTTTTATTTCAATTATTTTAGTTATATTAAATATTTATTTATAAAGTATTTATTATATAACAAGTAATATATTTACATTATAGTTTAATAATATATATGAATATATTTAACCCAAACCGTAACTCTTCCCAAGCACTTCCATTCTGTTCACTTTCAGTTTCTTCTGTGTAAAATCAAAAGACTAAAGGAACGAACTTGGCGGGCAGTAAGGAAAAGTCCACTCAACTTGCAGATACTTTTGAGTGGCACTGCGACAGAGACACCGAGAAACACAACTAGAGAGATAGCAAGAGAGAGAGAGAGAGCCAGAGAGCTGTGATTTGCAGAGAAGAGAAACCCTCGAGAGACAGAGAGAAGTGGCCGTTCTCCTCTCCACAGCGACTAGCGACTGGGGACTGGCGACTGGCGACTCTCAATGGGCGGCTTCAATTGTGTGTGGACTTTTTGGTATAAAACATAAACAAGCCAAAGAAAGTCATTCATTTTGTTGTTCGAGCCAGAGACGAGTGAACCGTTAGCAGCAGCAACAGAAGCAGCCCGAAGACGAGCCTAGCTGCCCAGTGCAACGCAACCAAGAGTGATAAATACAGAATCTATAAAGTAGATAGATAGAAACACTCGATAAGTCAAGTGATCAGTGTAAAGTGTGTGATCCGGAGCCAAGACCCTTGGGATTATTACGGATACGTTGCAGAGCGATCGCCACAGAATGCAGTAAGTTCTAATCCCCAAAAACCATGAATCATGGCCCGAACCTGGATCTGAACCTGGACTTGGCCTGGCGCCCCGCGGTTACCGATTCGTGCTGCAATCGAAATTAACATTTTCGTTATTGTCTCGCCGCTAGTCTCGGGGGTTCTTTCGGCCCAATTTCCCGGGGCTTTGCTTGGCAACCACGAAATATTCTTTTGGGCGAGCGATTTCAAAACCAACAACCAGCTACAGCAACTACATACGTAACAGAGACAGAAATCCAAACCGAAGTCGGTCCGACTTTTCCTTCTATATCTTTCTGTTGTACTGCTTTGCTGTGTGTGGTTGTGTATTTGGCGTGGGAGTTTTCGCTTTTGTTTGCCGACAGTTCATTGAGAAGGCAGTTGCCTTAAAAACCCAAGCGGATTACTTGTCTACTTGTACTTCTTATATTTATGAGTCGTAAAGAAAAAAAACACAGAAAAATGGGTGTATATATGGGGAAAAAGAATACAAGTTAAAAAGAATAGGATGGGGTTTGAGGTAGTGAAATACGATTTTTCAGTTCAAGTCAAAGTCTTAACTTCTTGTCTTTGGCCAGCCGTGAGTTTTTGATTTGATTTGAAACATCAATCAGGCTAGACCTTGAGTCTGCTCTTTCTAGCCCCGAAAGGTCACAAATCAAGACAACTTTGGCTACATAACAGTGCTGAAAAATGTAATTTATATAAATTAGCCTGAGCTTTGCAAGCAGAAAGAATTTTGAGATCTCTAGATAAATATAAATAATAAAGGGATGAAAATTGCAGGCATTTCAATAACTCAATCCCTAACATATACCTATTTTTCCTGTGTAGATTAAAGCTTATAATTCCCTCGATCTCATGGATAAGCAATCCAGGTGGTGGCCTATAATTTTTTGTGTGTCCAAGACTAGATCAATCGATTAGGACTCCGAGTGGTCACGCCTGCTGGACACGGTGAGAGATCCAATCTCCGTGACAGATTGCATCACACGAGTGGTCCTTTCTAAAACGCCAAAGAGCCGTGTGGATTACTCATGGGCTGGAGCTGCCCCTCCGTTATATAAGTGACTGCAAATATGAGCGGCAATTGTATCAAATGCACGCACTGAGACGCATGCTGCGTATACGCAATATTTCATCGTGTGGAATTACGGCGACGCACAGAAATGCGCAATTGCCCAAGCGTGCCGCCATCGGCCATCGGCCATCAGCCACGCCCATTGGCCACAAGCCACAGACCACAGACCACCGCCCTCTCCGCCCACCGAGGTGTAATGGCTTTCGATTTTTTGTGTTTGATTTTTTGGTCAGCTTGGGACGGTTGTGGGGTGTGTTTGAGAGCAATTAATAAATTGCCATCGAATTGATTTCTTTCACTTTTTGTTGGATTTCGCCCGTCATCGAGCCAAAACACACCCACCAAGGTCGCAGATTTGTGAAAATTAAAGAAGCGTGAATGACAGAAAGAGCCAAAAAAAAGCAAAACTGGGGAACATAAACTCCATTGCCAAGCAATTTGCAGGGGCACATTATCCAGATGCCCGAAATCAGGCAAACGTGAATTTCCAGCACTAACTGCACGCACATTAACAGGGTTTAATTTGTTACCAACAAAGAGCATAACAACAAAAATTTAAAAAAAATGAAATTAAAGCAGAGCAATGTAATTTATTTTTGGGCTTTCGTGTTTTCACACAGTTTAATGGCATCAGGAGTTGTGTTAACGAGCCTGTGCCCGTGTGCCTGTGTTTAATTAAGCACTCGAATAAAATAACTAGCAGCGAGTGAAAACAAAAGACTTGGGCAACAAACTTGCCGCGAAGCAAAGCCAAACAAATTACATGCTAAAGAGCCGAGGTGGAAATGGGAATGTAAATGTTCGTGGAAAATGTAAAATGCAAAATGCAAAATGCAAAATGGAAAATGGATAATGGATAATGGAAATTGAAATGAATGGATGGTAAGCAGCGGGGCAGCGAGCGCGCTAAGTGGAGTTGGCTCTTAATTCTTTGCCAGCTTTGGGTGTTATCCAACCAATTCACAAATGCCAGCAAGGTAAAACGTACACTTATGAGCTGCCAACACACTTATCATCACACATCCAGCTCATGGTGGCGTAATCTAAGACTGGCCAGGCTTATGTCACCCCAAAAATGCCCGCCTAACATGACGCACACCCAACATTTAAGGAAATCAAAAGCAAATATAGTCCGAGTTCCATACGCAAAAAAACCCGGTGGCACGACGGCGACTCCACTTGAATTTATAACGAAACCAACAGCCTGGCCTGGCCCGGTCGGGTCTGTCTTGTGGTTTCCAGAAGTGGGTGAGCGGTGGGCTGAGTCTCGGTCTAAGTCTGGATAAGGGGATCGAGGCCGACGAAAAGCATCAACATCAACGCATCGGCTATGTGCCTGCTCCGCTGCTGTGTGCCATGTGATGTAACTGCTGTGCGATAACGTCTGCATCTGGACCAGAGCCGGGAGACAGATCCCGAGACATGCAACCAATTCTCCATTTATGGCAGACAGACTGGCTATTGCGACTGCGAAAGTGGTGCTTGAGTGCTTGCTTGGTGGGGCAAATGGAGCAAGTGGAGCACTCCAGGCTCCAGTCTCGGCTGGAATGTGTGTGCGCTTGGCTATTTGCATGCTTCGCAGACTGAATCAGGGAATCTCCCCAGATTCCCATGAGAGTTGCGCAAAAGGTTCGCTGGCTGACAGTGACAATGCAACAGGCGCACACCGCGCACAGTGGCACTCTCTCAGCCAGTTCCTAAGGCTCCTAAAGTTCAAAGGTGCAACTTGCAACTGGCAACTGGCAATGCTAGCTAGCAACTCCAGCTGCCGCCAAGCGACAGGCTGACAAATTGCCAGCTGGAAGATTCGATACTTGCATAAGACGACTCACCTCCAGATTTATTATTGGCCAGCCCCCGATATTAGCAGAATTTGTCGGCGATTCGGGTTCAAAGTCACTCACTCTCTCAATCACTGGGAAAAGTAAAAGTCCAGACCCCGGCCAGACTTTTGCTTTTGGCGTGTTGCTTTTTTTGCCTCTATGGCCGCTCGCAAATATTTCACCTTGCCCAACTATTTGAGACTCTTACTCGGGCTTTGACGTTATGGCCCCAATTAGATGCAGGCAGGCACGTAACGTTGGCTAATTGGACTGGACTGGACTGGACTGGGCAGCAGCAGGAATACCACAGATACTCGTAATCATGCGTATGAACAGCAGTTGACATTCAGCCAAGTCGAGTGGCGAGTGGAGTGGGTATCGTCGGGTAAATGGCGTTCAAATTGAACCCACCGTAAGCTAAGCATCTTCATCATACCGATCAGGTGACGGGGTATATGGGCTATGTAAACAGGGCCACCAAGTGGAAAATAATAAATATTTAAACACTTTCTGTTTCTAGTCTAATTATTTACATGTTGTAACTATTTCATAACTGGCTTGAAAAAGCTAAGTTATTTCCTGTCCCACATCCTTAACTAGTTTCCATATTTTTTGCTATTTCCTGGTTATATATTTTCATTAGTTTTATATCCAGTTAAACTTTTCGATTTGCGCAAAGAGGAGTTACATTTCCAATAGAGATTGGAAAACCTCTGACGATTATTGGGGATCTCTTCTAGCGTATGCCATGATCAGCGAGATTCCCAGAGCCACCGACTTTCCTAGCCTTCCCAGGCCGCAGTTGCATCTTCATGTAGCTCTCCGTGGCCCGTTTCTATCTTGGGGGACTTGCAGTCCGTGTCGCCTTATAACTAGTTTTCTGGCCTGGCTGGTCTGGTCTCTTGCATAACTGGTCGCTGGGCTACCGATGCCGATGCCGATGACGATCGGATGATGCTGCCTTCTTTGGCTGCAATTTGGCGGCCTCTTCGCGGCAAGCGAAAAGGTTCGCAGAAATATTTTCCCGCGTTTTTTGTTTTTGCTGGCTTGATTGTGTGCTCGCCACCGAGTTTCCCATATCATAAAGCAGGGCCTGACTCATCAATTGATTGCCTGTTCATTCCATTGCAGCATCCAGCCAGTTGTTCTCCTAGTCCTGGCTGTGGCCACCGGTCAGTGGGCCAGCGTGGAGGGAGCGGCCACCGGAGCACCCTCGGCCACGGCCACCACCGCCAAGCCCAAGGGATTTGAGGCGCGCTCTCTGGACGTCAACTCCAGTGGGGGCGAGGAGGAGCTCGACGACTTCGAAACGCAGGCCCAGACGCATCTGGCCTACCGTCAGCAGCCGCAGCAGCAGCGCCAGCTGTACGAGTACAGCGAGGAGGATCAGGAGGAGGCGCCGCGTCAGGTGTACGTCAATCGGAATGCCAAGCAGCAGAGCAACTACCTCAAGATCCAGGGACAGCTGAAGAAGCCGCTTAGCGCTGAGGAGAGCGAAGAGGAGGAGGAAGAGGTCGAGGAGCCCGACCGTCTCTCCACGCTGCTGAGCAAGTCCTCCTTCAGCTGCACGGACAGGAACTCCGGGTGGGTGCCAGGCTGAGATTGCAATTTCCATAACATTCTCCCTAACATTCATGACCGCAGGTACTATGCCGATGAATCGCTGAGCTGCGAGGTGTTCCACTACTGCCAGGATAGCCAGAAGCACTCGTGGATCTGCCCAGAGGGCTTCACCTTCCACCAGATCCATTTGATCTGCATGCCGCCCTCCCACGACAACATCTGCAAGCAGTCCTCCAAGTACCACATTGTCAACGACTACCTGTACAAGCCGATCAACCTGCAGGAGCACCAGAGCAAGCCCAATGTGACGCTCCGCTACTCTGAGCGGTACTTCCCGGAGAACTACTACGAGCACGAGCGCTACGACGACGAAGAGGAGGAGGAACTGCCCGCCCCAAGGCCGCGCATCCAGCACCAACAGCAGCACCAGCAGCAGCTCCATCGCCACCAGCAGCCACAGCAACATCGCCAGGCTGTGACCTACCAGCAGCCACAGCAGCAGCAGCAGCAGCAGCCGCAGCAGCAGCAGGTTAGGGTGCAGTACCAGCAGCCTCAGCCTCAGCACCAGCAGCAGGAACAGCCCCAGGCGCAAGTGGTCACCCAAATCCGACACCAGCCGCAACCTCAGCCAACAACCCTGGCCTACCGGAAGCCATTGCCAGTGACCACAGTCCAGCCGCAGCTGCAGTTGCATCAGCTGCACCAGCCCCAGCTGCAGCTGCACCAGCAAAGGCCACAGACGCTGGCGCCGACCGTGACGCCGGCGCCATATCGCTTCTTCACCGCTGCCCCCCAGCTGCAACATCTGCAGCAGCAGCAGCAGCACCCACACCAGCAGGTCTTTCGCACTCCCGAAGAGATAAACATTTCGTTGCAGCAGCGCCGGCCGCAGGTGTTCATTGCCACAACGCCGAGGTACTACGAGGACGAGTACCTCTACGAGCGGCGGAAGTGAGGGGGCTGCGGCGTCCGGAGTGAGCAGAAAACAGTCTTGTCGTTCCCTCGGATCCGATCCACCTCTCGTGTACATTCCTCCTTCCGTCTAAGTATGTAGCTTTAAGCTCTCGCTCTCTCCCAGCTCTATATCGGTCAGGCCCGAAAATCCATGCGCGAGTTTTGTGTACCTATTTGTAATATTTAATGTCCTGCTAGAAGAATCCGCCTTCTAACTCAATTCGTTAATAAAGGAAGCCACATTAAGTTAGCCGCTCACTGTATGTCTATCTCCATGTACTGGTCCGCGTTGGACAGGTGCAGTGCCTGGCTGTGGGT
The DNA here is from genome assembly GCA_008042675.1 of Drosophila seguyi. Lineage (NCBI taxonomy): Eukaryota > Metazoa > Arthropoda > Insecta > Diptera > Drosophilidae > Drosophila > Drosophila seguyi. The sequence goes on from VNJU01008726.1 coordinate 116,903, forward strand.
GCCTTCCTCCACCACGTAGTTGGGCCCGATAATGCAGTTCTTCAGCACCGATCCACTCTTCACCTGCGCCCGGTGGCCTATGATGCAGTTGTCGATGTTGCAGCCCTCCTCCACAACGGCGTTGGACATGATGATTGAGTTGGCAACGATATTCTTCGGGTTAATGATGCAGTTTGGACCGAAAACACTGAAGTTCAGCGAGGTCTTCTCCGACAACTTGGCATTGTCGGCCGCAATGATCTCCTTCGTCTGGGTGGATTTTACCAGGGCGCCGGGCGAGATCAGTGAATGCGTTTGGCCACATAAATCGTTCCAAATGGTGGCCAATTTTCGGTTGATGGCCAGGAAGCTGAGGGTGTTATTTACCCTCACTCCGATGGCCTCCTTGGGCGCCTGGATGGCATAGCAGCGAACGACGTCACCATGGTAGGGCGTTTGGGACAGAGACTGATTAAACAGCGACGTTTGCGTGATCTTCTGGTCCAGAATGGAGTGTGGAACGTACTGAAATATGGATTCATTGATGATTAAAGGTGAAGGGCTATAAAATGGCCAACTCACATGCAAAACGTTATCCTCGTTCTTGGTCGCAACACCCACTTCCGATGTGGTATCCTGCACCGCTTTGGGGGGTCTCTTTGCATGCTGCTTCTTGATTAAATGCGGCAGAAACTCGCCCTTGAACGTTGATATATTCTCCTTCTGCAAAAATTTAATATTAAAGGGGACTCCAGCTATAAAATATATATAAATTATTCCTTACTCTGTGCAGGTAGTCGATGACCCACTTCTTAAGCACATACACATGGGCATCTAGCAGGCGGCTATAGACATCCAGACGGCCCCGGTTCTTCAGCAGATGCCTCTGAATATTGAGGGTCTCCTCGCAATCACTGGCCGCGGACAGGAAGGCCAACCTTTGGGTAGCCGAATGAATGCCAATCACATCCCGCTCCGGCTTGTGCTTGCTCTTCGGGCCCGGCATAACCACATCGGACTCGAATCCGCTCGGGAAAAGGAGCAGCGCAAGAGCGGCGTGGTGCTCACGGAACTTGTTGATCAGCGGATAGAGGCTCACATTGCTGACCAAGTCACAGCTAAGAACTAGAAAGTCAGACTGGATCTTGTCGTAAATGTAGCGCAGGCTGTCCGCAGTCCCGAAGTCGCTATCGCTGGGTATCGTGGCGTAGTCCAGTTTTAGCTTGAGCGGGGTATTCTCCAGCGCCAATTGGATCTCAAGCTTCTCCTGCTCCAGGACCACCACAATGACCTCTGTGGATGGCAATAAAGACAACTAAAAAATCGACCATGACTTTGCTTACACGAATTACCTGAAAAGTTGTGTTGTTGCAACAGATTTAGAGGGTACCAAAGTAGCGGATATGGGCCCACCGGCAGCAGGCACTTGGGGGCATCCCCCAAGACTTCGGGAAGACGGGTGCCGCGACCGGCGGCCAAAACCACAGCCTGGAACTCAGAGTTGGTCATTTCCTCACAGAAATAGGAAAGTTCGGCTAAAAAGCGTGCAAATACAAAAGAGCCACGCAAACAGCTGATCTGTTGCAAGACACCTACGGCTTCGCTCAGTTCCCAACACTGTTTCCAATCAGACATATGTTCGCTGTCATGTGACTGCGTCATTGTTTTTGTTGCTTTTGCTATTGTATAAAACAAGTCAGATGACCCTTTTGCTATGAAAATTGCCTTAATTTTTTAAGGAAAATAGGAAAATACACCAAATGCTCTATTGTATGAAATAACAAGACTTTAATGCATGATTTGCGCAGCTTACACTACACTACAAAAATGGAATACATACTTTTTCTGCTTATTGGAATAGACTACACACACATTTTGCTACTATTTACGGCGAATAGGTTTTGTGGCTTGCCGCCTTTGCGAATTAGAATATGGAAACAAATACAGAACAATAGTTCAACAATAATATTGGTGGCTGGAATATACATCCAGAAAACCGGACAAGTTAATACTTAAAACAGAACATCATCGTCGCCCTCATCCAGGATGTTGGCCTGCTCGCGCACATCGATGCCCTGCTGAAGGAGCTCCGCCTTCTTTGCATCTGCCTTCTGCCTGGCCTCGCGCTTCTTGTCCTGGATCTTCTTCAGCCGATAGAACTCCTCACGCTCCAGCTCGTCTAGCTCGGAGATGATGTAGGCCAGCGTGCGGTCGATTCTCGGGATGATGACATGCTCAATGGCGTTCACACGACGATTGGTAATTTTGATTACCTCGTCCAGGGTCACGAAAGACGTCTGCAGCGAGGCCAGCTCCACGAGCAGCTTCACGGCGCTCTGATAGTTCTTCTTCAGCTTGGCCAGCTGCTGACCACCGCGGGCCAGACCCGCCAGCTCGTAGGTGTCCGCTCCATCCTGGTACGACTCGAAAACGGGCAGGGTAACGCCAGCCACGTTGTCCTTCTTGGTGCGGATCTTGATCTGTGCCTTGGTCACGTTCTGGAGCACCACCTGATTGATGTCGCCCGAGGTAAACTTGGCCTCCGCCAGCGAGAAGGCCGCCTCTTTCATAACGTCGCCCATCAGGGTCTTCGTCTCGATGATTTTGCCCAGAATCATGCGGAATCGCATCTGAAGCGCGTCAGCCTTCTTCTTTAGCAGTCCGTGGCCCTTTTGGGCGCCCGCCAGACGGGCCTTCATCAACATCTGGGCGCCACGGGAGGGGAAAATCGGTAGCCTATCTTTGCCAGACATTTTGCTGATGTATTCGTGGGAAAATTGGCTGGTCTAAACGATTTTCTGCTGCGCACCAAAAAAAAACTGCAACTGTCGCTGAACCTGAAAAACTCCAACTGGAAAATGACGGACAGCAGTGCTGGCTAACGGGAGAGGCAATCGATATCAGCCAGTGCTGTGAAGTACGACGGGCTTCAGTGCTGAACAATTCCCAAAACCAGCTGTGCATTTAAAAAAGTAAACAAATCTGAAGCTGTTCTCTTTTTGGTTACTTGAAATATAATGCAACTGCTGCATCGCTTGTGTACACACATATACAACCACCAGCGGCACTACGTCAAGAAGCTTCGGGTGGATCTAAAGCCAAACATGTCCTCGAGGAGACATGTCCAGCAGGAGATCTTTCGTTACGTAAATCCATTAGCCAGAATCAATGTAGTGTCCGATATCTTCGTCCGCGTCCAGCTCGCCGACGTGCATCAGTACACCAGTGGGGACGTGTTCATAGCCCAACTTTGCGGTGGTCCTGTCAAAAACTCTTATGTCTCGCTGGACATCAAGGTGGCGGATGACGACAAGGAGGTCAGCGTGGTGGTCAAGAAGCTGAACGAACAGCCCTCATCCTTCGAGTGTGTCCTGCAAGTTCCCGTGCGTTCCGATGTCTGCGCTGTGGGAAAGGCCAATGTGCGGGTGGAGGGAATTCAGAGCGAGCTCCTGCAGGTAAAGGCCGAGGGCGGAATCCTTACAAAGAACGTGAAGGCCACAAACATTAGCCTGTACAGTGAAAATGGAAACATAAACTGCCTGGGTACCTTGCTCGGAAAGACCACCGAGATAGAGACACACAATGGGGTGAGAACTGATTAACTCCGCTTCGTGTGCTCCACTAAGTTTTTCCGTCATTGCATCCACAGAATATCAGCATGGACAAATTGCAGGGAGATAGCCTGAGAGCAACCACCAAGAGCGGAAGCATAGTAACCGACTGTTGCTACGTTGAGGAGTCCAAGTTCCAAACAGAAACCGGACGCTTAGAACTGAAAAATGTCCACAAAACCAGCCAAGTCTATGTGCATGATTCTGCCGACCTAAGCATGAGTAAGTAAATGCCTCAAGTACACTTTGAACAGTGTGATCTCAGCCGCAAATTGCAGCTGGTGTCCATGGCAATCTCCAGGTGGTGACCAAAGGTGGCAGCCTAAATATACAGCTCTCCGAGCTCGTGGGACAGAACAAGATCGATGCCCAGAACCTGACAGATGAGGCCGTCATTTACATATCGCAGGCAATTGAGCAGGATCTCAATATTGATGTGGGAGCCTCAAAAGTCAGTTTGGATTCCGAACTGGAGCATTTGGCGCATGCATTAAGCGAGGACAAGAGTCGATTCCTCCTCAGCAATGAGAATAACCACAAGTTAATGGTTAGTAGCTCGGGACACAAGGGAGTACGCCTGGGAAAACAGTCGTGGAGCGATATGATGCGCCAGAAACTCGAGAACATAAGCACCGAACCGTTCTCGTCAAGTTAAATACAAAAGAGTAGCTCACTAAGTTAAGAATATATTATGCTGTAAGCTACAATCTCAGTCATTTTTGTTTTTTCTTAATGGAGGTATTCACTTTAGGCTTGGCCCGATGACTCGTTATTCAAATAATCGCTCAGGCATTCGAGTGCTTTGGAGAAGATGGCATCTTTCTCGGCTTTCAGCGAGGCCACAAAAAGCCCCACTTTCTCGTTGCCCATCTCTTGGAGGTCTGCGTTTTTCTCCTTAATCAAAACGCAGGCCAGCAGACGCAACATCTTGAAGGCGTTCTCCACATACTGCTCCTTGGGAGCGTCCTCCTCATTCTCCTCCTCAAATTCGCTGGCCTCCTCGTCCTTCTCTGTATAGTTATCCGTGTGCTGTTTCAGTCTGTACCAGACTTCCAGAAGGTTTGTGAATGCTTCCTTCTGATAGCAGTACTTCAGGCGCTGAATAAAATAAACAAATGTCAGTTAGTAGGCAGTAACCAATAACCAGAGAGAAAGACGACTAACACTCCATATGTGCGCCAAATCCTCCAGATACTCTTCCTGACGCTCGCCCAAGGGAATGAGTTGTAGCGGCTGCTGTAGAAATTTCAGTATTCGCGTGAGGCAACTGACTATGCTGGGCGCGTACGCGTCCATGAAGGCCTGCGCCTCTGGCAGCTGAACCAGAATGGTACATATATTGAGGTAGGTTTGTATGATCTCCACATCACAAGTTATTTTCGGTCCGCACGACTCGTACCCGACGTCGGCATCCTCCTCGTTGTCCGTGGTGGCGGCGCCGGCAGCGGCTGCGCCCTCTTCGTTCTCTGCACCTGTCTCCTCTTCGGCTAGCTTGGCCTGATCATCGCGCAAGAGTCGGAGAAAGGCGGTGTTGACTCCGTCGCAGAGCTCCTGCACGAGAAAGACCTTCGCAAAGGGCTTCAAGTTAAGCGACGAGTTGGCATTCTCCTCTTCCACCAGGGCGCAACTTGCCAAGATGGCATTTGTTGCTTTTAGGGCGGCTACCAGCAGCTCATCGCTTACGGACTGCTGTAGTATCCTGCCCAGATTCTGGGCCGAGTTCTCGAAGGCGGCGAAGCAGACGTACCAGTCCACGGCGAACTGCTCTTTGCCGCTCAGAACATGCGCCATGATGTATTGGTAGAGGCGCATCAACTGGATCAGCATCCCGGTGTCCAGGCAATTGGCCAGCTTGAACAGTGTCTCCAGCGACTGGGGTGAGCAGGTGAGCAGTTCGGCGCACTCCACCTGGGCGCACATGTTGCCCAGCAGCCCGATAAGGATCTCGTAGAGCCTCACATCCTCACAGCCGTCAATCAACGAATACATGATGGGATCGACGGCGTCATTCTCAAGGAGAAGCGTAACCACCTCCGGGGACACGGACATGTCCCACACCTTGCACAGGTCATCCTCCAGTTGCTGATCCAGCGGGGAATCAGGCCGGAGCTGAACCAGCTTCATTATCGTCTGCAGGATGAACCGACGGCTGTACATAGTCTCGCCCACAGCGTCACCGCGCATGCGCTCCAGAAGCTCAGTCTCGTCCGCCTCCTCTTTGGCGGGCGGGGGCGTGGCCGAGCCGCTGCTGGCACTTCTGGAGACGCTAACCGAGACAGGAACGGACGCGTCGGTCTCCTTAATCGCGTTCTCCACCGGCGGCACCTCGGTGTTGTCTTTGGATGTCGCAGGGTTCCCCACCAGTTCCGCGTCTTCTTTGGGCATCTTGAAAATAAGGCTGTTGATAATATCTCAAAATATTCGAAATTTTTTTCTAGAGATGATATATTTATATCGTGATTTTTTATTTAACCCATATATCGAAATAGGGATTTTGTTATAGGCTTTTTACACTAACGTGAGTTACCTATCGATATCGAAGGAAACGCAATAACGTAGAATGGGTGTTTCTACGCTACCAGCGCTGCCAGACTTTTCGGTCGCGAGCTACCGCGAGCGGAGCAACTTTAAATGAAATTATTTAAACTTAAACTGTTTAAAAATGTGCATAATATTTTTTATTTAAATTTTTCAATTATTATTCTTCCGTTGTTGAGTTTGTTGTCAAAATAATTTTTGTTTTCCTTTCTTACATTTACTTATGTTAACAAAATAACGGTAATGAAAAGTTTACTTGTTCTTTGTCTTATTGTATTCAAAACGGTAAGTTATCCAACTTAAACCACTCTAAATATAAAATAAAACTGGCCTTGCAGTTGTCTCTGACATTCGGAGATGCTCGACCTCTTTTCTTTGATTCCTCGTCAGATTCCTTAGTTTCAGAGCAGACCATCCATGGTACTGTCAGCCCCATAAGAACCACCGAAGATGTCCCTACTCGAATCAAGCATATTAACCGTAAAACGGATCAGTCCTTAGCCAAAGCCACTGTCGATCCAACAACGACACCCTCTCAGCAGATAGAGAAAAAAAACTCCACCAAAAGCGATTCTCTGAACGCGACACACAATCAGACGGGCATTGGAGCTACGCCTGAACCTACCACTGAGAAAATTGTGGTTAGGCATATCCCCAGGATAAAAAGAGACACGTATGAAGTGACAATGCCCTTCAATTTCGATACCTTGCATATGCCATGCGAATTTGACCTTTCCATTCGGTTTCCGCAGTTTTTGAGCAATCATTGCCTTTGGCTGTACAACAATAGGTTCCAGTCAAAGGAGTTTTTCAGATCCTACATGCTGACTAAAGGTGAAGCCTTTTTCTTTGGCCAATACAATGAGCGTCTGAGGCGATTCGAGGAAATTCCATCCTATTTTAATGGATAATCAGGTCTAGAGTCATAAGATTTTGAATCTCAATAAATTCGAAGTGAAACCGAAAAAAGAACACTATAAAAAAATCTTCTGTAAATCAAAATTTTCTTAATAGTATGTAATTGACTTAGATGCGATCTTAACACTGGAAGGGGGTAATCACAGTTCAGGAGCTCTTGGGCTTTCCCTCGTGTCTGAGCAGCAGTCCGGACAGATTGCTGTATGGCAGCTCAAAGGCCAGCGAAAAGGCGATGGAGGCGAGGTACACGATCATGGTGAAGCCGCAGCACACGACGCTCTAAAGAACAGGAAATTATTATTAAAAAAAAATTAATTAATTAAAAATTGACAATATATTACGAGCATGAAGGGATCCGCAGCGGAGCTCGTGCTGGTCAGACTGTAGACGAGGGCTATCACCAGGGGATTCAGAAGATATATGGCGTAGGACAGGCGATTCAGGTGCTGGAAGCACTTGGACTCCAACAGTCGTGACCACCAGACGCCGCTACCCGAGGCACTGCCCACGACCATCCAGCAAACGGTGAGCGAGAACAGGGCCCGGCCCAGGACGAATAGGGATATGGTAATTAAGTGGCCCAGATCCCGCTTTACCGTGGAATAGATGCACCCCAGGAAGATCAGGACGCTAAGGTGCCATAGCCAGCGGGTCTGCTGCTCGCTCAACTCGATTTGGAAGCGCTTCTCCTGGAGGCACCAGGCAGCAATGCCGCCCACGATGTACGGCAGGATCCTCACGAAGGGGCTCGTGTATATCTGAGTGCCTGTTGCATATGTGGCGTCGAAGGAGAACTCGAACTTGTGGTTGATGCCGATGCCATACGACCAGGTTATAGTGCCCAGAAGTCCGGCCAGCGTGACTGCCTTGGCCGCCTTCGGGTGTCTGTAAGGAGTTAGTCCTTAGCACTTGCCTGCCTTCCTTTCCTTTGTACCCACTCACCTGGCGTAGACGAAGAGCACGAGGTTAGCCAGCAGGAAGAACTGCATGTCGCAGGCCAGACTCCAACTCCAATTGGCACACATCTCACGGTGATCGAAGAGATTTTGGATGAACAGGAGGTTGCGCCACCAGTGCTCTGTGCACAGCTCGTCGAATCGCTCGTTGATGTGGAAGACGGACACGTCCCCGATGTAGGCGAAGGCCAGATCCACGCTGGCCATTACCACCAAGTAGAGCGGACCCAGACGCAGATAGCGATGGAACAGGAGCTTACCAAAGAGCTTCGCATTGCCAGCCAGTGTGTTGCGGCGCACTGTGTCCAGCTGCTGGCCGTTCCTCAGAAAATTGTAGGTTTGCAGGAAGCCGCTTAGGATGCAGAATGTATATATAAATATCTATCCCGATTTAGTAAGGACATCTTCCACACTCACCTAATGGTAAAAAAGACGTCCACTAGGAGCGGCGCTGTTGAAACATATTGGAAGACCGCCTTCTCGGCATACGAGATCAGCACCGTCTTGTTGTGCACGGTGAAGTACATGTACCACACCACATGGAAGATTAAAATCCAGATGGCACACACGGATCGCAGGCCGTTCATAATGGGAATCTCCCCGGACCGATTCTCGCGCATGGCGGATATCCTTCTCCAATTGTCGGCCACATCGAAGCAGGACACGACATTCTGGAGGGGCTGCCACTTGAGAAGAGAGTCCAGCGCATGCCACAGCTCGGATTCGACAGGAGCCAGACCCGGGTCCAGTTCATCGCCTCGCTTGGCCACGCGCAGCTGCTGGGCGCAAAGCATCAGAGCTCCGGTCATCAGGAGAGCGGCCACCACCATCCGGAAGGTTGGGCGCTGGAAAAAACGCTCGCTCAGCTTGAGGCTCTTCATGTACATCACCTCCGGCTGCATGTCAAAGATGTCATCATCGGCGAACGTTCCCCCCGCCACGTACTCCCTGGCCAGCTGCTTGACTTCCTCGGAGCCACAAGCGCTCGGCAGGCACAGGCCAATGTGCAGCACCTGCTCGGACATGACTTTGATTTCCACCTGCCAGGGCGATTGGTGGCGCAGGTACATAACCCGATAGTCCATGTCGAAGGGGGCCTGCTGGGTGAGTATCCCGTAATGCATAACGCGTTCATAATTCCGGGACAACGTGATGCCCACGGGTCTCTGGACGCCACGACAAGCCTCGCGGCTACCCAGCCAGTAGTTCTGGCCGAAAACGAAGCCCGACGGCTTGATGCCCGAGGCATCGAGAACTGGAAGCGGAAAGGTGTCATATAATGTATATCCTTTTACCCCATTCCAAGGCAACTTACCCTTTATAGCCCATGGTTGCTTGGTGAGGATTCCCCTCTGCACCTGCTGCAGTTGGGCATGGCACCTGGGACTCACTCTACTCTCGTTGGAGGCTTTTGTTAGCCCAAAGATAACCGAGCTCCGGACGAGATGTGGCTCGTGGTTGGATTGAAGACTGACATGCTCATCTTCCGCCAGGATCTCCGAGGTGACCACTTGCGTGGCTAAGTCCAGGCTGGCATTGACAAGTCCATAAACGAAGCGATGGCGAGCCAAAGTGGATTCGTTGATGGCTCCATTGATGGCCAGGGCCAAGATGACGACTGCTATGACCACTCTCCAGTGCCCCTTCATGCCGATGGACAAGTGTCAGCTGGAAGCGGAAGGCAAGAGGAGTTTAGTTGTTTACCAGAGACCCTTGGGGAACTCAAAGCAGGGAGAACTCGAGAAAACAAACACGATACGGTTACGAAGACTTCCTATTAGCACAGCTTGGAACAGACGCAAATCTGTGACTCAAGTGTAAAGCCCCCGCTTCTGACTGTTCCAGCATTGTTTCACTCTTGAAATGTGGTTAACCCTTTCTTAGCCTGGCAATGGACTATGATCGTCTGGTTGTAATTAATGCCCAGCTGCAAATCAGTCAAAATAAATAGAGTATTCTAATGAATCTAACTTTCCACTTTCTCCTACTTAATTCTATAAGATAATTAGGTAAGATAGAGGGTTAATCTCATACAAATTCTCAGGAAAAAGGAAGTGCGTAACTTGAGAGATCGCAAAACATGGAAGTGGCTGCTCAAGTGGAAGGTGGAGTTCAATCCAAATATCAATTAGCCGCATCCAAGCCGGTAAGTGCGCCTCAATGTCAGTTCCACTTCATTGTTGCGTATTAGTTTGATGCGAAAAATACACTGCATAATGAGCAGTCACCTGAAGGCTTGCAAAAATTAAACCAATCGAACTTGTCACTCGCGTTGATTCATAAGGTCTCAAGTTGCCACTATTTATTCATTACCAAAGTTCAATGTTACCAATATTTATGACGCCCAATAAGTAAATAGTATCTGCGAAATTGGCCAGAGGTCAACTGGTGGGTGTGCCTTGAAAATTTAGCTCTAGGCAGGGGACCAATATAAGACACGTGCTTCTAGAATTTAGCATGCATAAATTAAAATAACCACGCGAAATTGCTGTTTACCCACATATAAATAGCACTTATCCCAAAACGATGTTGACTTAGGTTAATTTTCTATAGAAATGCGAGAATTATGCCCCCTCCGGGTGTTTTTTATTTTTTTTGCAAATTTTTGGCACAGGCTTGGACATAATACAGCCAATTCCAGTGTTTTCTTTGCTCTTGAAGGTGTCGCGACGTCGCCAAGATGGATGTAAAAAGCCCCCGATTGCCAGTTTGCATTTTATGGAAGCTAATGGCTTTTCGATGAATCCGTTTCAAGGGTAAAACGTAAATCTGCGTAAAGCTGCGCTTGGCTTCATCGCATCCAAACGTATTAAACATTTTTTTATTTTTGCTATGCAAATGAACCTTCACCTTAACTTTGCCAGCGAATCGGGATGCCGATCGCCCAGTTTTTTTTGCTAGTCTTTTTATGATGGTTTTGTAACAAATATTCGCAAAGCTGGCTCTGGCTCTGGTTTTGCCATGTTTGTCGATTTGTTTTTTGGTTATTAATGAAAGTGTCATAAGACGAATTGTGATTATTTTTTTGCATCTTTTCCGAACAATGCTTTTTATTTTGGCTACTCAGGGGTCAAGGCGTGGATTTGAATTCAAATCCCGGATTTAATCAAAATTCAAACACCTAAACACAAATTTGGCAATCGACCTACTTTTCACAGGCGAAGCACACAATAATTATTCAATCAATGTAGAACTGTCCTTGGTGGCCGCCTTTTAATTAAACAAATCAATTTTTTTGTTTGTTATTATTTCTAGCCGTTTGTTTGTTTATTATTTTCCGTTTGGTGTTTGAAATCAAAAAACGAGGGTATTTAAAAATTATTTGTTTGATTTTGGAGCGCGGCTCACGGCGCAGCTTCGCGTCTTACCGACAAACTGTGGCGCCCTTCGCTGCGATCCGAACCTTTATAAACTCCGCCGGTGGCTGAACGCACGTGAACAGGTATCAAGACATTAAAAAACAAAAAAAAAACCAACTAAAACAAACCGAACGCCACGATGAAAGCGAAACTGCTCCCGGTATCGGTCGTTGTTTATTTTCGGCAATCAGGTGAGGGATTCAGAGAGCCGATCAGTACGTCACGGAGCCGGGCTTGTAATTTGATTGCCGGTCTTGCCTGAAGCCGCGTTCATTGACACTGATGACGAGGGGGCGGGCTCCAGTCTCAGCTCGCTCCAGTTCCAGCTCCAGAATTGGGAAAGTCAAGGAGCCCCTTAAAATTGTGGGGTTATATGTGATACCTGACTACAGGCGAACTTGTGAAGCTTGAACTTGGCTTGGCTTTCAGCACTCACGGAAAAGTGGTAATCCTTTTAATTTATGTTTATATATATTATAGTATTTAAGAATACTGACTTAAAGGTGACATAAAATAAAAGATTATTTAAACCGCCAAGAAATTAAAAAGTCCATATATATATAGTAAATTGTTCATTAAATATTAAAAATCATAATACAAATAAAACTTTTATTTCAATTATATTGTATTTATCACTATATAAAAGCAAAAGCAAATTTATTTTCTGTGTATTCCAACTTTTACCACTCGGTTTTAAATGGGGTCAAGCTCTTACCATGTGATAGCAAATACCTCGCTCGTAAAACTAAGCAGACATTTGTCATTGCCGCCAATAAAACTTTAAACAGTTTTAATTAAGACTTACTGAACAATAAAAACATTGCAAGACATTTGAAATATTACTCAATTTTGCTTTCAATATTTATAGAGTTCTTTTTAATTTCAATAATAATTAACTTAATCAACGAAAACAATAATTAATAATAAAAGTATAATTTAATGAGGTTCTACTGTTCCAAAATGGAGCAGTGCGAAACCGGAAGTACTGTTTAAAAAATGCAATTGCCGCTGGGAATTGCAACTATATGCATACAGCAATAATTGCAGAAAGAACAACTCAGCTCAAAAGGTAGTTTCTGCTAAATTAATGTCTCATTTAAGTGAGGCTTCATATTTAGTAGCTAGTTATTCGGTTTTGATGGAAAAATTCAAGGTGTAACATTTAAGAGATCAAAAAAAGGGCAGTTTCAATGTCAGTTTGAAACCATAAGATAAGAATGGGTTTCTGATTATTAATGCTGATTTCAATTCCCATCGGAGAAAAATTGCATCTTAATCTCAAAAAATAGGTCTGGCAGCGCCAGAAAAGCAGACCGAGGTGTGAAACTTTGCTAAGTACATACACGATTTTTACTCGAAATGAGAGTAACAGAATTTTGCGGATGGATTTTAACATAACTTGCGACTTTACAGAAACTTTTGGATGGATTCTTACAGTGGATGAGGTGGTTAACAGAATTAGTGACGACACAGAAATATCGATGGTCAAAGAAAAAACATCGATGTTTTTGCACCTTTAATACAGGAAGAGAGAGAGCAATTCATGTTGGGAGAGCCGCTCAATTACCGATTGGGTCATATTTTACTTACCGATTCGGCACTCGACCCCAAAAGGTACATGTTCTACATACCGATTGAGAATCATACGCCTTTTCTACATACAGATTGGCACAGAACATCGATGGTTAAAAAAAACATCGATGTTTTAGAAAATTCGAAAAACATCGATGCATCGATGTCTTCATCGATGTTTTTGCACCTCTTTTTTACCACCTCTAAATCGAAAAAAAAAATTGAATCGGTCGGTTGTGGGTGCGCGTACTGATTTTCAATTGTTTTCGGCCACTTTAATTAAACACGTAAAAACTGAACGTGAAAACTCCTACAAATGCTACTAAACTCTTGACTAACCGGGGTTTTTATTTTGAATCAATAACGGCTTGAAGCTAAAAAAAGCGTGAATCCTTTAAACTCGTCGTCGGTGTTGTTGTTTTACGCTTGCCGAAATATAAATAAGGAGGTGAAGAGAAGAGTAAGAAGAACAGCAAAGTGTTTTCCTGACGCGAAAGTGAAATAAGAAGAGACTGTGTGTGTGTGTAGAAGATAGAGTGTTAGACAGCATCAGCAGGCAAATACCGTTATCACAGAGACCCGGCAAAAACAGAAAAAGCTACAAAAACAAATCATGTTGATCTCGTGCAAATGCTCGAATTTCGTTGCTTCGACCTCGAAATTGCAGCGCAGCACCAGCGGTGGAGTGGGGTTCAATTCTAACGGTAACGGCAATGGCAATCCAGGTGCGAGCGGGACAGCGGCCGGCGAAGTCCCACTGTCGATCCTACTGTCGCAGGTGTTCCAGCAGAAATATCCCAGGGACTTCATCTACCACAGCCAGTTCATGGACTTCTTTAAGAACGTAAGTGATATCTGCCTATGTACGGTTCTTTTCTATATAGTTCGTCACCCGATTAGTGCTATCGTTTTGAATGCGATTCTCATGTACGTTAGAGTGAGCGAGAGCGAGCATGTTCCAGTATTGATTGGGGAGGCAAAAACAAAGGCAACAACAGCGCAGCATAAAAAGCAACAACAATAAGCAAAAAAGGCCTATGCTTCCTCGCTCTTTTTCACTCTTGCTCTTGCTGGAATACAGTGGATATTGTGGAGAAAAGAAATTCAAGAAATCTGGAAACAAGAGTTAATTATTTAATTATTATGAAACAAAATTATATTTCGTACTTTTTTTTTATCTAAAACATGTTTAGTTTTAAATCTAATTTCTACAAATAGTTTTTATGTGATATAATCTCTGAGAGCTGAAAACTAGTTTATGTTCGTCTAAACTCGGGTAATTGTTCAGCGATATTCACTGTATTTGCCTCGTATTGTGCCGCGACGTGTGCTTGTGTGTGTTTATTATCGTTCTTTATGCTTTGTGTGCCGGCCTATGGCTTTTGCCTTTGCTTTTGCTTTTCGCCGTTTCTGCCTGTGCCGCCCATTCTTAAGGCACGCACAATCACACACACACGGAAGGCAAACATAGGACCATAGACCTAGAATAGGGAACCGGGAATGGTAATGGGAATGGGCATGGAAAATGGTGTGGAAAGGACGGGATAGGGATAGGCATATAGTGAATGGTCGCGAAGGGCAGGGGTAGCGGAAAAATAGGGTCATCCATTCGCTGCTCATGGGAAAATCATGAGCAATCCTCGCATTCTGGTTTATTTTTGGCCTGCCCAAGTGCAACTCTCGCATCTTTCTCCTCTGCCCATCGTCTTCCGCTCCTCGGGATCCTCCTTCCCGCACCTGTTTATCCGCCGCTCCTTTTCACACAGGAACACCCTGTTTTCTTTTTTCATTCGCTTCTCTTTATTCTTCTTTTTTTTTAACCTGATCGCCGGTATTTTCGTATTTTTAGTTTCCTGCGTCAGCTTCTGTTTTTCCCTCACGTTACTTTTTGTCGTTTTCACTCGCGCTTTTTATGATTTATGCGCCTCTGCCCTCCATTTGTCACGCCCTCAGTTGTAAATAATTTGCATAATTTCGTACCGAGAATTTTTACTTCGTTTTCGCTACCAAAAAAATGCCACAGAAGCGGACAAAATAAGATTAAATTAAAACGTCACAAAAAGGGCGGTCCCTGGCATTCAGGGGTTAAGTGTTGAAGTCAGTTGGAAAAAGTTCATGGGTTAATAATTATACTTTTACGCTTTTTGGCACTCTTTACTTAGGATGTTCCGAATTTCTCGGAACTTTTAGGCCATTTAATCTGCTTTATACAGTTCTTCAGGCTTTATAAGCTTATAATAATTTTGTCCAATTTTATATAAAAGTTTTCATTGACCTTTGTTTACTTTTAATGAAATTTTGTTTATATGCAAAAAAAGGCAAGTTGCCGAAAATTCGTATTAAATCTATATTTCTGTTAATATAATACTATACTATATTCATTATATCTGATGCTTAATAATCTTAAAAATTGCTGCCTATTCAATTAATAGATTTTTTGCAAATACTTGGAAAATACTTTTCAGACAAAATACGGTTCTTTTATAATCTTGTTATTATTGCCTGTTTTTACTCTTTACCATATCTATATTTTTGTAAGTTGTTTGTTTATTTGGATTTTCCAGAAGGATAGAAACCATTTAAAGACACCTCATAAAGCAATTTGCATTAGTCATTTGTTGTTTATATGGAGAATTTTCAAAAGAATACATATTTTTTAAGACTACCACTAAAATCTTCCGCTAAAACTCCCTGGGTTCTATGTTCTAATTATTTACTGATCTTAAATAAATAAATAAGTTGTATATTTGAGGTTTTTATTAGCAAACGAATAGGGACTTTCCATTGCTACTCCACTACACCCGTATAAATTGGAGCCATAAACGGGTTCTATTATATTTGACATTGACGTGCCATAAAGTTTATGGCTTCCCTTCATAAATTTACCATTTAAAACTCTTTCCTTACTTTTTAATGCATAGAGGTGTTTATTTATTTGTAGTACAAAAATTATTTACACATTTAGACTAATATAGAAAGTTTTGTGGGGTTGCACACATAAATACTTAATGTTGCTGCCTTATTTTATGTGTACTTCCTGCGGGAATCAAGCTTACCTCACCATTTTCTGCCCTGTAATGGTTATTATTTAATTGTACTGTATTTTTCCATCACACTTTTGGGTTTTCTACCTTCTCATCCAAATCCAAAACAGAATCGAAATAAGAATCTCTGCGTCATCGCCGTGTTGTCTTGTCCACACTTTTCAAGGTTAAATCTCTCTATTCCCTCTCATTTCTTTGCCGGCACTTGTCACATTTTGACAGCCCCCGGAGAGGGTGAAAGGGAGAAAAAGAGTGGCCAAAATATAAAGTTTAAAACCGAGACTCGTAATTGTAATTGTTAATTCCTCTTTTAATGTTATTATCATTAAACAATTGCACATCCCAACCGCAGGCTGGTAACTCGATTCGCACAAAATTGAATTGTTCAATAAAGCTACGTCTTGTTACTTGAATTTTTGTTGTGTTGTTTTTGTGGTTTAGAGATCGTCAGATATTGCGACTATATAACCATATTGTTTTGTTTTTGTGTTGCACCCACTTCAAAAGCGCTGAGGCGTACAGCAACAACAATACAGGCAAATAGACCAAAAGTGTTATTTTGAATAATTCAGAGCTCAAAACAAAACAAAATCCCATAAAAAAAAAGGAAAATCAAATGTGTGGCACACATCGAATTACAAATACCCTAAAAAAGCGCATTTGAATGGGAAAGAAAACTAAAATTATTACATCAAGTGGGAATTAATAACAGTAGAGTGAAAAGAAATTAATTCCATTAGGATCTTTCATATATTAAGTCTTGTAGAGTTCGATTAATATTTAAATACTTTTTTGACTTGAACAATTGATTATGTAGGATTAAAAATTAAATAATAATCTGATTGCAAAATACAAGAACACATAATAAGTGATCTGTCATATCCGAATATCCCTCAGGGTATTACTTTTATTCAAATCCACATCATGGCATATATCCATCCGCATTGTATAAAAGATATATACATGTACATACGTATGTAGGGGCAGGCGGCAGGCAGCCAGGCCCGTGTGTATATATGTTTATTCTCTATATAGAGCCAAAACGGAACGCTTTTAGAATAAATTACGAAACCAGCGACAAAACACAAGCAAGAAGTAAAAAGCACAAAGAGCACCATAAGAGGGGGTGTAGGGGCAAAGACAGCGGCAGAGGAAGAACAACAACAGCCGAGCCGAAATACAAAACAAAAAACTTGTTTATAATTTTTTCCCCCATCTCTTTGCTTTGCCGCATAAGCGTGTGTGTGAGTGTGTGTGTGTGCGCGCAAGCTTGTGTTGTGTGTTGGATAAACAAGTTTTTGAGATTTCCAAATGCGACCGGCCGGGTGTACTGGACAGTCGTAAATCCGATAGAGTTCGGGATAAAGTGGCGGAGAAGCCTTCGAAGAGCCCATTGGGTGAAGAAAAAGAAGGGGGAGTTACTGAACCAATATATCGCAATTAAAATTATCCAACTAGCATGGATATATTCTAAATGATATATATAATGATTATGATCTCTAAAGGGTGACATATTGGACACTAACACGTACCATCGTTAATTTTTTTTTTTGGCTAGAAATTACCGATTCTCTGTTCATAGTTTTTCTGTGTGTAGACACAGAAAAGACTCACGAGCACAACATATATATATATTAAAACACTGGGTAGGGGGTCACTAAGGCACTATGAGATTGAGGGAGCTCGTCTATTCGAATGGCTCTTTTTTCGGGCCCACTTGATGGGCCCATTTGACAGCCTCCCCGCCGCTACGCACTGCTTGGCCGCAAAGCTCTCAACTGCGTAGGCACCGAAAATGTTTAAATTATGAATTTATGCATCAAATTTGTTGAAACGCTGGACGACATATGGCCAGAGACGACATCTCTCGATGAGGTATTATTACAAGGCTATTCTCGAATTTTGTTCATCTCTCGAACTTCCCTATGTAGGAGACACACAAATTAAATTGTGTGACAATGGGCTCTGCTCTTTTCATTTTTAAATTCGCTCCGAACATGACATCTGCCAATCAAAATTGAATACAGAAATAACACAAATTTGTGGCTATTGGTACTAATCGGTTTTATGGCAGCTTCAAATGATAATGGCATAGCTCGGAACTAATAAACGGAATTATGTTTAAGTTACATTTTGTTTAAAGTGAAACGATAAGGTAATGATAATAAACTAAACGGCTTAATCATGTTAATTGTTAGAATTATTCTTTTATGTTTAGATGCTAAAATATATAGTAATTACCGTTCCTAATTGTCTTGTTAATTTCAAAGTATTAATTATAAAAAATTATAACTAAAACAAGTTATAATAATGAAACCCTATAGGTTCTTAGTTATTTACAAGCTCCTAAAGAATATATGTAAAAAAAAGAGTCTCTTATCTCTCACAGTTTGAGAGTGACTATGATGATATGCTCGTGCCCAGTGCTCTTAAAACTGGCAAAAAGAAGAACCAGAGGCTGGCGAGTCTTAATTGCACGCACGCCTCTTATCAATTTTCGTTTGTCCAGCTCCCCCACACACACAAGCACACCTCTGAGTCTTTTTTTCTAGGTTATCAAACGGTAAATGCGCTGCGATACACAGACAAACACACGATCCCGTACAATATCGCATTATAATGTATATAGTATAGCCGGCAGTCTTGTTGTCGTCAGTCGATCGATGTCTGCCTTTAAATTTCGCTCTATTGTAAATTGCATATGTTTTGCGATTCCTATTCCAGATTAGGAACTTGAATTGATTAAGGGTCTCGAAATTTCGGGAAAGTTCTCGATCGATCCGATCACCAGCGGAAATAAGTATCTACACATCTGTTTACGCAGATCTTTTAGTGGATTAAAAAACGAGTTTTGATGAATATAAACAACCACGATCGGCAGCTGCATTCATATGCTAATGCCCACATTTATTTTTAGCCCAGTTAATCGCGTTATGAAACCGAAAACCCTTTTCCAATCCACCGACTCCAAGCAAAACAACAAAATCAATAGCAGCACCACCACCACCAGCTATCAATCAGTTATAAGTTATATATTTATAAGGCGCGGCTGCAATGACAACGTTTGTGGGCCTCTAAAAATAGCCATTATCACATATGTAAAGTCTGTGAATCGTGGAGTACTACAATATGTGTACTTATGTCCCCTCCGAGTTGGGTGTAACAATAATAGTAAGGGAATGATGATAAGTGGCCCAAGTTGGCGGCGGGGAGAAGTCGTTATTTTATCACAAATCAGGCGATGTGGGCTTAATAGCTATCTGCGACGGTGCAATCAAAGCTGACGAAATCGGTTGGGGAAATTAAAAATATTTATAGGTCTTGTGGCCTATATACATAAATAACTGTTTTCGAATCTCTAAAGATAATTGATTTATTTACTATTTTGCTAAGTAATTAAATAGAAAAAGGATTTTTTTTTATAAACTTATTGCAGCCTTGTACATTTGGTTTTACTATAGAAACCCTATCGATAAATTTCGGAGCTCCTAAAACTTAAGTTTCATAAATTGAAGACACCAAAAAGCATTGTTTAAATTAATTTACTATATCTTTTGCCGCTTAATTTTAAATTAATAGATCTTGCTTTAATAAATCTTGATTACTTCAATTCACTGGTCCCGTTTAAAAAGCCACCACTCTTCCCCTCCAGGAAGGAGTTCTGCTATTGTGATATCTCATAAGATAGTCGAAGGACAACACTCTGGTAAATCAGTGTCCGCAGCCACCCTTCGTCATCCTCCATACCCCGAAGTAGCCACAGCTGCTCAAAGTGCGCGTGTCGGTTAATTGAAAACCAATGTTAATCTTTAACAAATATAACCTTGAATGGAACCGGGCGTCAGTCGTACGCATTCAGGGCGTATGGGTAATAAAAGCCACACTCGAGCTCCGCTGATTCTCCAATGAACCGACCAATCTTTGGGGCAGTTTAATGAGCCCGAACAGTAAACTCTTAACCTTTTCCGCGGGCCTTGTGAGTACCGCCACCACATCACTCTGAACTCGCGTGTAAACAAAACTATAAATTCTTGAATTGAGAAACCGTGTGCGGCTAACTAAAAATAACTAGCGACCAAACACCTCTTCTTGGCGAGCGGCGAGCCATTTTCAAAATATATCTGAACGCGAATATTTTGATTTTGCGTGAGCAGCAAGCGCAGGGGGGATGGGGAATGCGAAAAGGGGTGGGATTTTTGTTTGTGGCGGGGGGTTGATTCTCTGATCGCTCACGTTTGCTCTGCGTGATTTCTCGGGTGAGGGGTTAATTTCTTCGCTTCCCCCAATCATGATGATGGTTTCGCATAAATATTTGCTCGGGGCAACAACACAACAGCAACACACAATGCAGCGAAACAGAAAAAAGCAGAATGCCAGGCGAGAAATAAATAAATAATGAAAACTGTGTCAAATGTGCGGCCGCAGATTTGTTTGCTTTGGATAAACACGAAACAAGAGGACGGAAAACGTCTAAATTTGATATGCAAATAGGAGTGAAAAGTGTAGAGGTGCACAGGCAAAAAACTAGGCGTCCTTAATCATATTTAAGATATTGTAATTGTTAATTAATTAAATAAATTTGTAAATTTTTGTCAAGCGCCTGACTGCAATTAGCCTCAATCTGAATCTTATTTAATTAAATTTATCTGAAAATTATTACAAATCTTCTTACCCAAAGTTTTCAGTGTGGTTACATCTTATCACACAAGATTTCCCTCTTCTGTAAAACCCTATGAAAGTCTATAAATAGACCCTTTACACTGATAATCACCTTCTTATCAACGAATTCTGTATTTCGGCAGCTCCAAAAATAGTCAGCCTCAAGTCGGTGTTTCTCTGGGAGCGCTACAGATGATCTCATTATTCCAGTAGGAATGTATGTTTATGGGCATATATTTATATTATTATTTATACCGATCCGTATAGGTGTGTGCACGAGTGTGTGTATAAAGCAAGTAAACTAACAATTAACAGCAGACGTTGGGCAGGCCCGAGAATGCCGCCATCTTTGCTGTTTGTTTATTAAATTTGAGTTGTAGCCAGCCGGCTGTGCGCTGAGCAAACAACAGAACCCACGGCAACGAAAATTTGTTTGTCAAAGTTTTTAGATAACGCCTGGCACACCTCGCCATACCCCCTACATACCCCCAACGTACCCCTTTTCTTTCCTATCTTGGCCCTACTCCTATCAAATTCTGCTTGGCACTGGCCCGGGTAGGCAAACATTGTTGCGCTTAATATACTGTTATGCACCGGGACAAATTCCAATTAGTATTGATTACATACATATATTCTTAGGATTATTGCTTTGGCTTCAGAAAATAATGTTAAATTGAAAATGATTTTAAATTAATGAGTTATTAGCAATAAATTTATGTTTAGTTAGCTAATAAATAATGTTATACATATACCTGGAATTAAATTTTTTACACACACCTTTTTTTTCTTACAAAGTTAAAATTTTTAAATCATATTTTCAAATTCTTTTCACGGATTTGATTATCTTTTTAAATTTATTTTACTTAAGCAACCCAAAACTAAACATAAAAACTTTTGTACCCATTAAAAAAATGTTCTAAAGCGAGCATGGTCACACTGTTGTTTTAACATCATTACATGTTTAATATGTTTTCCCCGGATTAACAGGTTATTTGGATTAATTTTTTAAATTAAAAACGATTTTTTAGCTAATTTTCTTTTTAAATTTGGTCTTAAATTGTTTAAAATGATGTGACCGTATACGTTTTTAAAATACTAAGCCTATCTTCTTTTTGGATATTAAAGGTTTCAAAAATAATGATATTGCGTCAGAAATCTTATTTGAAACCACACGAAAAGGTCGAATTTGCTTTAATTATTTCTGGTATACGATTTCCCACGTGCCTGCAATCCAGCTTTTGGGGCATTTGCTCACCTTTCGCGTCATACCCATTGAATAAACGCTTAATCTGCCATCGGCGCTGAGCACACGTGTGCACGTTTCCCAGAGCTTTCTAACGCTCCCTCGCTCCCTCACCCATTCTGTATTCTATATAGTCCCGATTGCATTCATAACATACGTATAGACGAGAATATATATCTTGGGGCTGGGGGTGGAGTGCTTCATTGGCTGGCGAGACTATACGCGTTGTTTTGGGTCTGGGCCCTTATCAGATTTTGCTTTCAAACGACATTGAATGATACGCTTTTTTTTATTATTTTTCCTTTTTTGTTTTTTCGTAGATAAGGGCAACATTTTATTGGGAAAGTGTGAAGGAGGGGATGAAAAAACACTAAGCTTAAATTGGGTTTGGAAAGTTAACATGGCAGCAATTAATTTTGTAATACGAGCAGAGTAGGGGAAAGGTAGGCGAGATAATCAATTACACGAGTGCTTAAACCAGGAAAAAAAAAACATAATTCTTCATTATAACACAGCTTAAGCTGCTTAATAGGTTAACAAATTGTATATAAGAAGCATTAATTTTCTCTCGAAAACAAATTTTAGTGAGCTTAGGATATCATTTTAAGATAGATCTTTCTTACGAGGTAAATCTTTATGTTCTAACCCCTCTTTAAACTAATTTTAAATGATAAAATAAAAGGTCCCAGCAAACAAAATTAAACAATTTTTTATTATAGGCCCTTCCACTTTCAGAAGCTTAAAATAAGGGCCTTCATCAACTTAGTGGACCCCTTATACAAAAAAGCAAAGAACCCTTTTAGATAGAAGCCCGGTTAAGTCTGCATAAAACCAGTTTGAGCCATCAACTGACCCAAAGACACTTTTATAGGGAATTAAATCGGGGCTCAAGAGCCCCAAATGACTCATGTAGACGGCCCAAAAGCCGAAGAGAACCCCGCGAGGAAGACGAAGCCCATAGCAAAACAAAGACCCTAGATGGACCGGCGAGTGGCCAAAGTAGTGGAAATTTTTCGAAAAAAGAGCCAGAGTGAAGCGGCGGCCATACAAATTGGCAATTCGTAATCCGAAAGAGCGAAAACGCCCCGCACGCGCGTGTGTCCCCAGCTGTCTAAAGTTGTTTATGATAATGGCCAACGACGGCGACGTATCTGAGCGAAATGTGTTTGCTTTTTTTCGACACAAAAAATACGAAACAAAACTAAAAAACCGAAAAAAAAAGACAGAATGAAGAGGAAGAGGGTATTATTGTATTATTCGTGAGCAGCGAGGCGAACAAAGTCGCACCCCAAAGCGCACCCCGCAGCCCCCTTTTAGGGCAGGGGGCGGGGAGCGGTAGAGGGATCCAAATCTATAAAAGATTATTTTCGTAGTTTCTTTTGCCACTTGATTTGTTTACAACTTATTTTCTTTTTGGCTCAGTTTCGGTTTCTGCCGAATGAAATGAAACAAGGCAAGTTATCTTAAAGCTATAAAAAAAAAAGTAAAATCCAATGAAAATAGAAATAGAAATGGAAAACAAAACAAAGGAAAATGCGTCAATCGGAGCAAATGATTGTTATTTTCTATTTTCTATTGTTTTTTTTTTTAAGCTTTTTTCGGTTGTTTTTAGGCGAAAGGTGTGGCAGCTACACGGATGATTGATGGCCTGATTGATTGGTAATTAACAAAGGTGCTAACACTTGCAACAGGTTAATGCCCCCTCTTCACTTTTCCCCTTGGCATAGAAAATACCGATATTGATAAAGAGCCACTGCCGCGAGTGGAACTCTTCAAAATGACTTGCTTTTAATTCTTTAAAATATAAAAATTATTTATAAATATAGAGCTTATCGCAACCTAGACCAGGGAGTATTTTTAATAATAAATATATTGCAAATAAAAAGCTCATGAAAAATGTAAATGTGGAAAGACATCTAGCTGACTAATTTTGTAAATGATCATATCATTAATTATGGTTCTTAAAATGCCACAAACTTGTATCTAAATAATTCTAGTCTCTCTAGGACACGTGGTTCTTTTAACCATTATATATGTATATTTTTAGAAAACCTAAAATATTTATAATCTTTGTCATAAACAGCTGATTTGTACCTAGTCTGTACCTTTGGTCACAGTCTAAGTCACAATTGTTTGTTTGTTTTTCTGCCAGCACAAAATGCAAAGCGAATTGAAATGCAAAAAAAAAAAAAAGAAAAAGAAAAGGAGAAGAGGAAGAAAATGGCACGGGGAAAATCGGACGTTCGTCGTGGAGGTTGACAGACCCTAAGTAGACCCATTAGACACATCGAGTGTCGGGCGGGGGGCGCCCGCTTAATTAATGCCGGGCAATCAATTACACTACACAACACCCAGTGGCCACAACGACAACAACAAATTAATTATGCAGCAATGTGCCAAATGAGAATAAAAATATTACACACATTGAGTGCTCTAAAGTTGTTTGTTTTATGGGAACCGTCGTTCTGGTTGCATAAGCCGGACGAGAAGGAGGGGATCCGGATCGGGATCTGCATTGCCAGACACTCTGATATGAATTTCAATTGTTTCAGTTGTCGCTCAGACGGCTAGAATTAAAAATTATACGAAATAAAACTAAAATAGAAATAATCGCACAAACAACTCAAGTGCGCAGCAACTTTAACATTATTAATGATACATAATAACCAAATTGCCCCATGATGCACTCTAACTTTCCGTCTGAATGCCAGAACATAACTCTTTGGCTTATGGCCA
Source organism: Drosophila seguyi (assembly GCA_008042675.1). NCBI lineage: Eukaryota > Metazoa > Arthropoda > Insecta > Diptera > Drosophilidae > Drosophila > Drosophila seguyi. The sequence goes on from VNJU01008726.1 coordinate 141,518, forward strand.
TCTTTATGGCTGTATTATGCGTTGCTGTATGTCATAAAACGTATGTTACGTATGTTACTTTTAATGTCATACCGCTTAATTTTACACTTTTTTTTTGTATGTAAAGATTATTCAAGTCAAGCCGTATTTCTTTTATAGATTTTATTGTTTACTTTTCAAACATTAACATTTACTTTTCTTGTAAAAGATTCTTCTTAAAGAAATGTTTAAATAGTTTTAAACTACCATCAATAATAAATTGATGGAAGCCATTAATCTAATAAATAATAAGGATGTGTGTTTATTTTAAAACCCTTTAATTTAAGTCAGAAGTTTGTAACGCAGTAACAGTAGCCATACAAATTATTACATTTAAACCTTTATTGACATTTCATTACGTTAAAAATGACAAATTACAAAAAATTTTGTGCTTAAATTTAATTACTATATTGTAATGTTTTAATCTAACTGAAACCAATATATAAACTATATTCTAGTGTTTTAATCGAACTAAAAAATAATCTAACTAATATAGAAATGATTCTTCAATTAAAATCAGTTCATTAGTTAAAATATTTTAATTTTTTTTATTTTTCCACAAAAATATTTTTTAAATATCAATTTAAAATTATTATAAGGTATGTCTTCTTGGTGATATATACAAAATCGAATATATATGTCCTTGAACAATTAATTTTAAATCTACATGGTAGTTGTTAACCTTAAAAAATCAACACGACAACTCTTTCCTAATTGAAATGTATTAATATTTAGCTTAGTTCAGCTTCGTTAACTTATCTTCCCTTCTAGTTAATAATTAAATTAACAAACAACTCTATATACGTATATGCTGTCAACTGTTCCGTACTCCGCTAATGTCTAGTTGAACCCCCTATTAAATCTACATTATTCCAATAATGTTTCCAATAAATATACATTTAATAATACAACTTGTTTAGACACTTTTAGACATCTCTTGCAATATCCATTGTGCATATTAAGAGATCCACGACGGTTTCTCGCTGACAGTTTGACAGCAAATTCGACAGTTGGCACAATTGCAACTGATTCCCTTTAGATTGCATATATTATTTAAATGTCCGAGCTTCAATTAATACGATTTATATTGATTTCCGATATGCGAGCAGCGTCTGCTGCTGAGCTACGTGCTCCTCGTCGCGTTTCCTTCGACGAATCAGCTGCGCTCCGCGTTCCTCTGGTTCCTAGCTCTTTTAGAAGAAGCTTATCCAACAAGAACACGCCATGTTTTATTTATTATTATTTACCTTTGTTTCTTTTTTTACCTTTTGTTTGTTTGGTTATTTTTTAATATATTTCATTTCGGGCAGAAGACGCGCAGAGCGATTACAATTAATCAAATGTGCGCGGGCCGGGCCATAAAACAAACGGTCATACGTCAAAGTCGGTTATTTAATTAGCCAAACGGCGGCGATGCCACCGGGCACTGCTAGGTGGCGCCGCAGCATAATTAGCACAGACATTTAATTTCAATTAAGCCAGAGAAGTCGATAATTCGAACAGAGACAGAGCGAGAGAGAGGCAGTTACGTTAATTAAGCAACTCAAGCGAATTGCCTTCAATTGTTGAATTGTCATTGCAGTCTGAAAGTCACTAAGAAGAGTCATTGACACTTGGCAAATGGCGATGCGCGCTGCTGCAACTTCTTACAAAATGTGTTGTGTGTAAAAACAAGAAAAAAGTGGCAAAACAAATTCCCTTTCTTGCCTTTATCCTGGATGCACCAGCAGGGGGAGGGAGCTGCTCCCACTCAACGTTTTACAACCCATACTGATAATGTCAGGCGGTCGGGGCCAAGCCGCGAAGCGAGTCAACAAGAAAAACACCCACTTTAAGCTTAGCCAGCCGGGCCATAAAAACTGTAAATAACGCTAAAAAAATCAAGAATGTATGATGAATGGCGATCAACGATGATCGATTACCCAGTTACCCTGGTATTTTGACATATTTATCTGTAAACAACGAACAAAACAAAGGTTGTAAGTGGAGAAAAAAAGATGGGACCTCTTTTCAGAGTGCAACTAAAAGGAGAGTCTCGTTCGCCAGCTTTGCTTGTACATTGCTGGCAAAGCGTGAATGATAGAACGTAAGAGATCTTCAAGAAAAGTAAAAGATTACAGTTTACAATACTTTTCAAAACATAGTTGGGCACTGAAACTTAAAAATGGGAGCCAAAAAAATGTACTAAAGTTTAATAAAGTTAAAAAATTAGGTTTATTAAAGATTATTTCTTTTTTCTTAAATTTTTATGTATAAATGCTAAGCCATTGAAAAATTTCCCATTGATTAACAATAACCACAATCGACCCAATTTTTTTTATTTAACTGCCTCAATAAAGGTCGAAATAATTGTTGGCAATCTTAATTATATTCAGCAGATAAAGTCATAAATCTAAAATTAAAAATCATTAACCAGTGTTCCTTCTTGATTGTGCCATATTTACTCCCTTTTTTTGTTTGACACAATCTTATCTGGTTATCAAGCGTCCGTCCCCTGCCTAGATTACTCACACCCACCGGCACAATACAGGGTATCGGCGAAACAAATTAGCAGCAAGAAAAACAACAGTCCGTCCAGGGCCCAGACTCTTGTAGCTACGAAAACAGTCATAAAACTGCAATTTTAAACTGAGCAAATAAGCCTGAGCCCATAAATATGTTTATGCGTTTGGCGGCTGGCTGGCTGGCAACAATAATAACAACAACAGCACAAACATGCCAAAACACTTGACAACAATGCATTCGCATTGTCATTCGTTGCCATTTACTGGGCTTGTTTTTTGTTCTTCCACTTTATATTTGTGCTCCATTCATATAATTATTGTCGCCAAGCTGATTAGATATTACCGCACCGTAAACAAGTTTGGAATTTGCATTCAAAACAATATTTTTCGAGTGGGTGTGACCCGCCCGACAACTTGTTATTGTCCAAAATGGATGCGAAAAGAATATTTGAAAAGAAGACGACGCCTGGCCGAATGCAGCTGCAATTTGAAAATGCCGGAAATTGGCCTTAAAGTTTAAACAAAATGAATTTATATAAATAGCAATGGATGGAGGCATTTGCATACCACAAAAATATGGCTCACTTTGTTTTCTACTATACATTTTAATCGTATGATATTATATACTATACGTGGCAGCTAATGAATTTGCATACAAATTAAAATGTTTTCACTGAGTTTCAGCCAAACTTGGTCAATATTTGCATTAAAATCAAATTGTTTATTATTTTTATGGAAATTTTTAGGCAAAACAAAGTTGAGTTTGGTTGGGATATGCATTTTGTGGGCATGATCTCATTATTATCTTCACCTGAAGAGGATAATGCTGATGTGGATTATGTTCGGTTGATGCAGTCCCAGGGGGAGCAGGGGTGGGCAACATTGTCATTTGATTTCTGTTGACGTTTGCTTTTCGTACGTTAATTCAATTTAATTCCCTATATCGCCCCCTAACCACGGCCCCTGCTGGTTTATTGTCGCCCGTCGTCCGTTGTCCATCGTCTGGGTTATATGAATATTATTGCTTGAATTGTGTTGGAGGCAAGTGTCAAATTTAGCCGAGCACGTCTATAAAAAGTGCTTTTCGCTCCTGTGTCAGTCGGCAAACACGTGCTATTTCCGTGGAACGAAAACATGCCGGAATTATGGTGCATAAAATTCCGGAATTTTGTAGGAATTTATCCATTTAATTTAAAAGGGGGGCCATGGGAATAGTTTTTATAGTTTGTGTAGTATAAATCTGTGTATGTGACACTATGATGATGATGATCATGATCGCTTTTATGTCTGGCTTGTTTTTCATTATGTTTGCCATATCTTTTCCCGTTGATTGTTTGATATCGGAGCTTGTTGTTTACCCATCTCACATCTTCTGGCTGTGTCACTGCTACGTACTGAATAATTCAAGTAGTCTGCATTGTTCCGTTTGTTTTTTTTTTTTCGGGCTTCAACAGCATTTTGCCATTGCACTAATTGTTTGTTGTTTTCGGTGTTCATCATTGGCCTCTTGTTTTCTCCGACAAGTCTCCTCTCGGGTGCAGCACTCGAAGCGAACATAATTGACAAATTTGCACTTGAACTACTGTGTGTGCGCGGTGTTGTCTGTCTGACTGAGTAAATATCGAAGAAGAAGGGGATGGGATCAGTCGAGGATATCAGCCATTGACCAGACTGTGTGGGGAAACCCTTATCAAAACGGTCATAAAAAAGTCAAGGATTTCACTTGCTAAAGGCTAAATAAATATTGTAAGTTAAAGGATTATTGTGAGTGATTAAATTAAATTCTAATTAATTAAATAGATTTCCATTAACAAATATCTAAATTTCTCAATTTCTTCATCTTTACAGGCCCATGGACCCATTCCAGACCTCACCGTGGCCGTGATCAATCAGCGGGAGCTGCTCTACGGCCTCACCTTGGACGCCGCTGGCCAGAGCTGGCAGCTGAGCCTGTGCATCAACTGCAAGGAGGTGCTGTGCGCCAAGCGACTGACGGCCGGTGCCGGGGCCACGCCCACTCTCTACCTCATCAACCTCAGGCTGCTGAGCAGCAGCGAGGAGCTGGCGCAGCGCAGGTCCAACAAGTTATACTCGGAGACCTTCGAGCTGTTGATCATGGACATGGACAAAGACAGTGGCAAGGACTCGGTGCCAGCGGGACCAACCAGTGGGATAGCTGCCTCGGCATCGAGCCTAAGCATTGGTTCGCTGGCCGCCAACTCAATGGATTCGCGGGTGCAGAGGTGCCGGATGATCCAGGCCTATCAGCAGGCACGCGTGCAGGAGGAGATTATGGAGACGAATGGGCGAATCGAGCGATTTGCCAACAATCAGTTCCAGCTGCTGAACAGCTTCCGGGAGAAGTCGGACCAGGACCTGGCGCTGCTGCTGCGGTTGATCCGTGCGCAGCCCGAGCAGGCCCTGGAGCTGCTGGACCGTGCCATGCCCCCCGCCCTAGAAGTGGCGAGCAATCAGCCGCAGAGCGCCACTGCCCGGCGCAGGAATACCATCAGCAGCCGGCGAGAATTGAATGGACCAACCACGCCCACCACCACGCTGAATCATCCACCCAGCTTCCTCACGCTCAACCAGCAGCCGCAGCAGCAACTGCAGACCCAGCAGCAGCAGCAACAGCAGCAGCCACTATCCGGCGCCTCCTCTGTTGCCAGGAAGATGTCGCACTTTGACACACCGCCCGCCACCCCAGAAGCCACGCCCATGAGCGTGGGCAACAGTCCCACCTTCCGACAGCAATCGTCTGCCGGTTCAGGAAATGGTCAATCAACCCAAATGATGGCCACCAATGGAGTGACCCTGTCGCAGGCCGCAGCAGACGATGCGGATGATTGTCTGTTCGATCTGGAAGATGTGGATGCACCGGCGGTGCAGTCTGTGCCGGTGCCCAGCTACCCGCGCAACCTGATCTACCAGCAGCAGCCGCATCAGCCGCGCCATAATCCGTTCCAGAATCTGGAGCAGGAGAGCAGCATGGGAAACGCGCTGGACGACGAGGGAGCCGACGAAGCTGAAGGTGGGTACATGATGAATAATGTCCAAAGAATACCAGATCTTAAAGTTTACAACCTTTGCTTACCCACAGATGCTCTCGACCTGAACAGCTCGATTTCCATACCAGTGCGAGGCGGTCGTCCCACGCAGGCGCAGCTGATGAACTTCGCCCGGAGTCTGCCCATCGAGATAGCCAACACCACGCTGGCCGAGCGAGCTGCTGGGGCCAACAATAACAATTATGCTATGGGATGCGAGGAGGTGAGATTATCAGAGATGATAATACCTCAAATTTTTCGATTACTAAGGTTTAATTTTTGTAACAGGGTATGGACAACATCGACATTGCGGCCAGCATCCAGGCGCTGACCAAGAGCGTCCATGGCGAGGCTGTGTTCGGGGACCTGCCCCGACCCCGGCTGCGGTCCCAGATTGAGGGCTAGCGGCGCTGGCGGGGATTTTAGGAGTCACCACTACGTACACATATATATATATACATATATCAGCTCGTAATCTGCATACTTTGTTAGCTTGTAGCCCAGCCGCCTTGATTGATCGTTTGTTTTCGCTACCTAAACTAAATTAGTTGCTCAACGAAACAAGGACACAACACACGAAGCGCCTTCCACAGACAACCACCCACATTTAACATCTAACCTACACATGAAACCACATACGCACCACCTACCAACTACCAAGTACCAACTAAGCAGACAGTTTGCAATTTCTTTAATAATATTATCGCCTGTAAGTTTTTCTTTCATTTTTTCGGATGATCTTCGATTGGAAATGTGTATTTTCTTCGTACGAGACGAGTGTAGTACGGCTGTCGTTGGCTGTTGCACATTGAGTTAACTAACTGATACTGATACTGATGATGTTGTTAGTTTATACAATGAATAATCTAGTATACATATACATACATTATATATATATTATACAAGAAACATAAAGAAACCATAAAGAATGCCATCAGCGCCAGCTGTGACGCAAAGCAAGACGCACCACGAAAGCGTCCAATCTTATGTCGTTAACTGTTTTCATTTAATTCTTGGGCAGCGGCTTGAATACCCTGATCTTCGATCTGTAAATCAAGGTTTATTCGGTACTTTAAACATTTTTTTAACCCCCCGTCAGTGGACATCAAAACAACTTTCAGTTTCCTTAACAAAATACTTTGTTGTGGCTTCGATAGAAATACAAAAAACTAGAATTACAACTGAGAAACTCGCGTAACATAAATTACAATTAAAATTATCAACTAAGACTTTACATCTTTGACACACTGAAGTCTAAAAAACGCCAGATAGTCGTTCAATCTCCAGCAGATCGCCGAGGATCTCCTCCGTTCGCGTGCCAATCTTCTTGGCCACCTCATTCCGCTCCGAGTTCGACAGCAGTCGATATGACCATATAAGATCGCCGTCGATGACGCAGCGTGACGGATTGATGCCCTGCTTCTTGAAGGACTTCAGAGTGCGATACTCCTTGGGATTGAGACCACACAGATGCTCCTGGTAGGAGAGCAGAACGTTCTGCAGCATAAGGAATCGCCGGTACACCTTTTCCGGGAGCGGCAGGCAATATCCCAGAGCTCCATCCAGAGTTCCATAGACCACAAAGTGCTTGTTTTCGTACAGGAAAGGTTGGCGCTGATGCAGGCCCCTCTGATGGCACTGCACCCGGAACATGGTGTTCACCACCTGTCCCAGATGATAGTCCGCCTTGCGCAGGAGCTTCTGTCCGCCCAGCGATTCCCTGGCCTCCGGCTGGTACATGTACACTATGATGTTACCCTCTGCATCTGTCACCAGAAAGCCCAGATTGGAGTTGTCCACCATGAACTCAATGCCATAGACCTCCAGGGGATTGAAGTCCCGCGAGGCAAGCGACAGGGTTCGATACTCCTCCTGGAAGCGCAGCAAGCTGATGGACTTGTAGACATCAGCAATAAAGATCAGCGACTTCACCGTGATGATCTGGTGCACGTAGATATTCGTGTCGATGAAGGCGACGCCAATGAGATCTCCGTCGCGCAGCTGCCAGATGTAGATCTTCTGGCCGAGGCCAGTGACCAGGAAGCCCAGCACGTCCGAGATGGCGGACACCGGTCCCTTCTGCTCCTTCTTGAAGACCTCCTTCAGCTTAAATTTGGTCATGGGCTTTCCGGGTTCCGGAACCACCTCAATGATGTCGTAAATGTGAATATTTCCTCTGCTGGTGATGTCCTCGCTGTAGTTAAAGTTCGTCCCAATGCAGAGGTACTCCTTAAGGCCCGACCTCGTGCCTTCGTACGACAGCTTGACTATCTTGAAGGCTGTCACGTGCTCCCAGGGCTCAAATTTAATAGACGCATCTGGCACAATTTCCCAGGTCTCGGGTGAGATTAGCACCATCTCGAACTGCGAGCCAATGGGATAGATGAACCGCTCGCCGCGACTCTCCTCGGACAACTCCTTGTCCTCGCCATTAAAGCGATAGTACTTGGTCATCGGCTCCTCCGTCTGGGTGATCAGGCAGTAGACACGATTCTCGCGATGATAGACCAACTGCCTGGGCGTACATCTCAGCGGAACCTTTCTCACTGGCCAGGCGGAGTCGTAGCTCAGGTAGCTGGGCAGCACAGAGATCTTCAGCTCAAAGGTGGTGTCAAAGTACAGGAATCCGTTCGGAATATTCACATTGTTGAAGGCGGCAAAGCTGCGCACATCTCCATTTCCCAGCAGCCGATGGATGCGAAGTTCCCCCCGGGAGGTGAGGAAAAGGAAGCAGGGATTCACTCCACAGACCATGATGCCGGACAGTCCTCCCACATTGGCGAATGGTCGCAGTTTTTGGACGTATTTCGGTTGCATTTGGTAGGATTCCATTTCCTCGCGCTCATCGTTCTCATCCAACTCAATGTGCGAAGGCTGCTGATCCAGCAGATTCAGTTGCTCCAGCTTCCGGAACCGGATCTTGAGATGTCCCTTGGGGTACTTAAACACTTGATAGATAAGCAGCTCCACTCGGGTCCTCACAAGCAGCAACGGTCTCTCTCCATTCAGACCCAAGCCATTGATGCTAAGCTCCAGCGGCAGCGGCGAGTTGGCATGCTGCGGCATACAGGCTTGGACAATGCCCGCCTTCGAGTTCTCCTGCGTGGTCAGCGAGATGGGCACAAACTCCATGGCGTCCGTGAGAACCATTGCTCCGTTGCCCACATCATTCACCAGATACACCAGCTTCATGTCCGGCATGGAGTAGATTTCCAAGGTGCCGCTCTGGCGGGCCACCACCAGCCAATAGCTGGGCTTCGCCTGCACCAGTAGCCGGCGCCACCAGTCGGAGTTCTTTTGCTTGGACTGCTTCGCCAAGTCTGCCATGCTGTTCATTTTGAAGGCATTTCCAGCATCACCGTACAACAGATCCTCCTCATCCTCCACCTTCATATTTGGCTCGGCCTTCATATAGCCGCCAAAACTGTTGCCAAAGCCATTGTTCGAGCTTCCCGTAAGATTAACATCGTCCGCTTTGACGGTGAACAGTCCTGATAGATCCTTGTATGCGGAAATGGCCACCACGGCGGGTGCGCTGCTGATGGTGTGTTTGTTGATGGCCAACCGGGGAGTTCCACGGGTTTCTCGCAGCGCCAGCGTTATAACTTGGCCATTGAGCACCCGCAGGCAGACATAGGGATCCGCTATGGAAACCTGCACCACAGGCGAGCCCACGTCAATGGGCACGTTCTGAATCAGGCGAGTTCCCTGAAGTAATCTGACATGACGAGTGGTGACCTAAATGGGAACCGAAGGAAATACATTAATGGGTATTCGTGGAATGTAACCTACTCAATACAAAACTCACCTGAACAATGAACCGTTGCTGGCCAAGATTGCCCACATAAATCGTTGGCTGATTCACCGTGAAACCAGTATTCTCGATCTCATTGATTTCCTGACCTGTTTGCAGCACCAACGTAGAATTCCTTTGCGAAAGAAGCATGAAATCGTGCTGATCATGACGCGAGGTCTTCTTGGTGGCATCATCGAACACAGTCCACACATCCAGGCAGCCGTCCAGCTCAAAGCTGGTGATGATCTGCGGATTGATGCAGTTCACAAACACAGACAGTGCTCCGTTCTTGCTGTGGCCCGTGGCGGCCACCAGCTCGATCTTTAAATCGAGCAGAGACTCGGCATGCGGTCGCAGCGTGATTCCATCCTCTTCGAATTCCACTCTTTCGCCGGCACACATGTAGTTGATGGGCGCCACGTTGATGAGACTGTCGCACACCTCGAACACGAACTTGCGCAGCTGAAGAACAGATGCCTTTGCTCCAGAACCGTATACCTGAGAGATTAACCATTCAAAGTGATAAGAAATATCTATTATTTATAGCAGAAGTCATTTGATTACCTCCAATTCCTCATCCTCAATGCGCCGCGATTTTGCTTGTGGGGGAACAGATTCCATTTCGTCCACATCCATGATTTCCTCCACATCCTGGTCCTCGTCCTGCTGACGCTGCTGTTGCTGTTGCTGCTGCTGCTGCTGCTGCTGCTGCTCCGCCTGTTGCTCCACATCGTCCAGCGTTATTACAGTGCTCTGATCCTCCTCCGTAAAGTGTAATAGCAGCGAGTTACCCAGCCGCGAGCCCAGGAAGATGTATTCCGAGTGCAAGACGCAGATGCAGCTGGTGAGGACACTGGCTGCAGCCTTATGGAAATGGAAGTTCCTCACCGTCCTCATCGAGTCCACGCAGAGTGTGAGAACGTAGAGATCGCCTGTGCGGAGAGAGATCACCAGCTTGTCCACATCGATGAAGGCAAAGTTGGCACAGTCCAAACTGATGCGCACTCCATCCTGTGGTTTCAACGGAAAGCTGGTGCTATTGTCCGCCGAACTGTTTAGGCTGACTCCGTATGGTGGGACACTTTGGTTAAGATAAATCACGGCGTTCACAGTCATCACCAAGCAGCCACCAATGGGCTTCTGGATGGGATAGACCTGGAAAAAAAAGAAATAGCTCATAAGTGTCTAGTTTCAATCTTTACCAAAACCGCATTCATACCTGAAGACAGTCGAAGGGCAGACTGTTGACCGTCCAAATAATGGGATGAACTCGCTGCTGGATGTTCAGGGAAATGGCCACCAGAACGCAGGTATCCGAACGCACCTTGATCCTGCCCGCGCAGGTGCGCACCGGCTCATAGAGGATCAGCAGCGTGGGCTCGTAGTAACCGTGCAGAAACTGTATATCCAGCACATTGTCGATCTTCTCGTCGAGATCACGCAGCGCTATCAGATAGGATGCCATTATGGGTGTCCTGCTAACCAGGGCCGTTGGCGCCTTTTTGATGGGCTTCACATCCGCCAGCTCGATCTCGTCCAGACTGTTGTCCTTGCGAAAGGGCAGCACCACCAGCCGCTTGCCGTAGACCAGCATTACGGCGCACCTGGCATCTGGATCCACGCGCACCACTGGCACATAATACCGACCAGTCCAGCCGCCACGAATGTCCTCTTCCTCGAAGTAATGCAGGGAGAGGGTCTTCAGAGCAAAGGTGTCCGGGTCGTGCTGCAAAACCGAGAGCTTGGCATCCTTAAAACTGATGAGCAGGGCATCCCGCATGGCGCCCGCCAGGGAGACACACTGCAGGGACATCACGTTGCCGTACAGCGAGTACGTGGCGAGGCACTCCAGCCGCATCTTGGGCGCCAGACGCATCTCACTCGGATTCAGCTTCTGCCGCTGCCCCGCCTCCACGTTGGGCGCCACACGGTACACCTTCAGCACATTAGCTCCCGCCACCACCAGGTTCTCCTCCAGATTGTTGAAGAAGCGGCACGCTATCGAGAACTCCAGCGCCGTGGCGGCGTGCGTCTGCTTGGACATGGAAAACATTGCGGTCGTGTGTTTCGCTGTGCGCCGCTACTAATTAAAACATTATTAAACCAATTTAACAAGTTCAACAAATTAGCCGGCTGTTAGAGATGTGAAAATGATAATTTATCAAAACATCGATATTTTTAAAAAATAAATATTCTTATCGTGATATTTCTGAATATTTTAATATTGTTTGTCTTATTTACTCCTTCTAGCATATTGCTCATATAAAATCTTACTAAAGAAACCAGAAAAAAACGTTATTAATATCTAGAGAATATTATTTCATATAACCGATATACGAGTTGCACATCCCTATAGGCGGCTAGAGCTATGTACCGATAACTTAAATGAAATCCTCCGAGGAAGTCTGGCTTTTTTTGTAGCGAGCCCTTTAAATTTTAGCTAGATTTGGCTATTTTTTCTAGCTCTTCCTTCTGCGACGCAAAATCTGCGTCACCTCACAAATTCAAAAGGTGGCAACTCCGTTTCGTAAGCAGTGACAACAATTCGAGCGTTTCGCGTTTAGAACTGGCCACGAAAAATAATAAAACATTGGAAGTGCGGGACGCAAGGTGCGGGTTTAGTTGATGTGATTAAAGCTGAGACTACTGACTGAATAATTTAATTTCATTCAATTAAACGCAGCTTTTCTGCGTAGTGTGTGCGAGCGGGACGGGCGCTGGCCAGATAGCATGAAACGCCTGCGCCAGAAAGGGACCGGCATAGGCAGCTAGAAAAGAATCATTTTGTAGTTGCTTTTGTTTGTGTGTTTGGCATTCACATTTCCCCCATTCAATATTTAATTCAGTGAGCCATTAACGGTGCCCAAATCGGCATTATGCAAAAGATAGTGCTGCACCACGGCCCGAAATCTGTGTAATGAGGGGGTTAAACACCCGCAGAATAGCTTTAAAATAGAGGCAAAGGCAGATTTTCTACTTCTCTGCACCTCGGCTCTGCCTATCCGTGTGTGCGTGTGTGTGCGTGCGTGAGAAAAAAATATAACCAACCAACAACTTTGCAGGTCGTTCGTCGTTGTTGTTGTTGTTGGTAGTTACATTGTTGTTTTTGTTGATTTTTGCAGGCGAGTGCAGAAAAATTCAAATGAAAACGAGAATTAAAGCGAAAAACTAGGAAAAGTGAAGAAAAAATCTCCGCATAGCCGCAATTCGATTACATATAAACCGAGACACACACATACACCCTTGTATATTTAAATACACATATACGCACATACACACAGATGGCAGTGCATATACAAAGGGCGCAACGTTAAAATTATACAGACAATTGCCTTAAAATGGACAATTCCGCTGGCCAGGTTAGTGCAGCGGGCAGGAATAATAAATGGTTGGGAATCAACACACAAAAGAACCCGTTTCCTAATCGCTGGCCCATCTCTAAATTTGGACTTGGGAAACCTGCATCTGCTTGAACTAAGCCCGCCCCTCTTCGGTTGAGGGAGAAACCCCAGTAAAATAACAACTCCTTTTTCGTTAGCTAAAAACAAACCAATTTGGATTTAAACTTTGTTTTGAAACTTGAGAGCAGACATTATTCTATGAGAAGCATGATTTGTTTATATGAAACTGTTAATTATGATAACTTATTTAAAAGGGGTTTGTTTTTGTTCTGTTTTGTTTATGATCACTAATTCTAAAGCTCTATTCAAAAAAAATGTGTCTTTATTATTTTTTTTTCATTTATAAAAAAAACTTCTAAATATAAAAATTCAATAAACAACATTGTTTAAAACTTAATTTATAGGCTTCTGGTCTTAAATATAAGAATATTTTAGTAGAATTTCAATTAAAAACATTTATAATATATAAATAAAACCTTCTAATTGGTTATATGCTCGTGAAAACCTAAAATTAAAACATGTATTTTCTGGTTTTCTTCATTTTAGAAATGTAAATTGGTATGCAATTATGCGAAACTCCCACACTTTGTTAAGGAATATTGTTAACATTTTAAAACTCTCAACAGGCCGGGTCAAAAATCTTTGATAATTTTAAACTAATCTCTTAAAACATCCTTTTTCTATCGATTCCTTAGTATGTGCGGAAAAAACTTGCCTGACATGGATGCATGGATAAAAAGTTTACTGTAAATAGATTGGGCGATAGGGTGATTAATTATGAAAACCATAACGCCGGATACGACGACGGCATCGTCGCAGCATCAACAACTTCTCATTCCACAAGCGGATCAGCAGCAGCATCATCCGTTGCAGCAGCAGCATCACCACCAGAACCAGCACCAGCAAACCTTGGTGGCTGCTCCGCCGCCTCCGATCATAATGGAGCACGTTAACCTGGTGGATGACGATGAGAAGGATCCACTGGCGCTGGAGCAAATGGAGGTTTCGCCCACCACCAAGCACACGCACAGTCTGAGGTGGGTTTTTGATATTAAAGAGTTACCCGTCAGTCCAGAGCACTAACATTTCTTTCTCTTTGTAGACGCCACCTGCCACGCATTATCGTGAAACCAATACCACCTGAGAAAAAGCCTATGGCGCCCAGTGAGGATGCGCTGGCCACTCTGCAAGGCCATTTGCCAACGCAAACCACAGCGAATAATTCTGCTCCACCCGCGCGTTTAATCAGCAGCCGACGCATCCAACAGCAGCAGCAGGCCAAAGCAGCAGCAGCGGCGGCGGCGGCTGCAGCAGCAGCAGCTGCAGCGGCGGCAGCGGCCTCAGCGCAAGCCCAGGGCGCCGGTAGCCATCCATCCGCCCTGTCACCTGGTAGCAAGGGCGGCTCCTCGCAAGCTTCAACGATGCGCGAGGTCTTGGCGTCCATACCCGGCTTTAGTGTAAAGCCCCGGCGGCGAAGCAATAAGAAGCTGACGACAGCGGCGCAAATTGAGCAGACAAAGGACGGCAAGATAGATCTGGAGACGCCCGACTCCATTCTGGCCTCCACCAACCTAAGGGCGCTGCTTAACAAGCAAACGTTCTCATTGCTGCCGCCGATCTATCAATACAATCTCATACAGTTGCTGCCCAGCGTGGATCGCGAGGCCAGTGAGCTGGAGCTGCCCGGCAGCAGTAGCGGCAGTGGTAGCGGAGGCAGCTCATCCTCGGAGGGCATAAGGCTGAGTGCCTCGTGCCTGAACAACGAGTTCTTTGCCCGAGCCTGCCTGGAGTGGCGGGAACGCCTGAGCGAAGGGGAATTCACGCCAGAGAATCAGTTGAAGCTGAAAACGGAAGCTGAGCGCGAAAAGAACAAGCTGGATCCCTGGAAGCTGAAGCACTTTGAGCCCTACTGGGGCGAGAAGAACGCTAGGAGCAAAGTGAGCAAGCCGGGAGCCGAGGCCAAGGAGCAGAAGGTTCCGGTATCCAGCATTAAGAGTGAGCCCAAACCACCAGCGACATCGCAACCACAACCACAGCAACAACAAGCCACATGTGATAATGAGACTGAATTAAAATTTGATTTGGTAAGCGAGCAGCAAGCTGCTTATAACCGAACCCAGTTATCTAATCCCTTAAATCCACAGAGCACAAAGTGCGAAACGACAGCAGCAACCACAAATACTACAGTAGCAGCGACAGCAACAGCAAGAACATCAACGCCTCTCGAAAACAACACTGTGCTAAACGAGCAGCAGCGCCGCGTTCTCAAACGTCCATCGAGCAGTCCATCGCAACGCAAGCCGTCGGCGCCCACAACGATAGCCACCATAAACCTGGACGACGATCCCGACGAGGAGCTGCCCAGCACGTCCAAGGATAGCAAGCAGCTGAAGATTGCGGTCTCCGTCGTCGAAAATGTTCCTAATGCGTCAGGGAGTGTCCCGGAAGCTGATGTTGTGGATCATGTTGCAGGGGAAAATGAGATCAAAGAGCAGCAGCAGCAGCAGCAACAGCAACAGCAGCCACTTATCAACAGTACCTGTGATAAAATTGAGCCATCTGAGTGCAGTAATGAAGTGATGCAGCAGCAGGATGAGGATATGAATGAAGTGGACGCGGTTGTTGCCATGCCAGGGATTGCGGCTGTTACGGCAGCCACAGCAGTGGTGTCGAAGCCAATGGCAACCAATACCGAGGTGGTCAATCACTTTGTGAGCTACTTGCAGAGCGTGGAGCTAGCAGCTGGTAAGTTGGATATAGCTAGCGAAGTGTGTAAATGTTTTTAATACGAATTACCATTTATTATTTCTCAGAAACCAAAGCGCCTTTGGAGCATTCAAATGAGGCAAATAACAGCCATGATTTCGTCTTTGCTGACACCATTGATCACGGTTAGTTTGCGACTTTAAAGTTGTAATCAAAGTGCTGTAACTAATCACACCTTTCACTCATTTCCATCAGCCTATTTCCAAGACCATCAGTTGTCAGTCATCAATCACAACTACTTCACATCATCGTCATCGTCGAATAGTAATCAAAACATTATCTCCCTACACTCTCTGGCGTCTTACTTATATATGGTTTCTATCTTGCTTTGCAGCGGCGACGCAACACAATACAATCGGCAAACTGGAAGAGCCAAGCGATAAGCTGGAGGATTCACCAATGCCCATCGCCAGCTCGATTTCTGGTTCTAACCCGGCGAGTTCCATTACATCCACCAGCTGCACCTCGTCCTCATCCTCCACTGCCTCCATGTCGTCGTCGTGCTCTAGCAGCAATTCCAGCTCAACGACAACAACAGCGCCCACGACATCTTCGTCGATGGGAGCAGCCACAGCCCCACTGACTCTGGCGGCAGCTGATGAATCCACTTTGGCCAACGTCCAGGCGATGCTTTCAACGGTGGCCAAGTTGCAGCAACAGCAGCAACAGCAGCAGCAGCAGCAGCCGCAACAACAGGAATTGCCCGTGGAGTTGAACTCCAGCGAGATGTATCAGCATGTGCAGCACGATTGGAACTTTGGCGACATCAAGCTGAGTAGTACGCAATCCACAGGAGATCAGCAGCAAAACCTGAATCATGAGGCTGTCAATCTGATGGATGTGGTGCAAGAAGCCGAGATTATCGACGACATTATGGACAACGATGTGTGCCATGAGGTGATCGATGACGAGGAGGAGCTGGACGATGAAGAGGAGGAGGAGGAAGAGGATGATGAGGTGGTGGAATGCATAACCGAAGAGCAGCAGGATGACCAGCAGCTGATAGACGAAGATAGCGATGCAGTGCGTGAGATTGTGGACAAGCTGCAGCATCAACATCAACAGCAGCAGCAGCAGCAACAGCAGCCGCAGCGGCAGCAACTGCATATCCAGGATGTGGTGCATTTGGCACAGCACTCTTTCATGCCCCAAGCCCACAGCGAGTATGGGAACGAGGTGAGTTTTCGGAAAGGAAATCAAATATTTCAATATTAATTATCAATCTCATCTTGACGCCAGATCACCCAGGAGATGCTCTGCGACGCTGTGCCCATGTCTGCTGCCGAAATGGAGGTGTCCAGCACGGTGATCACCAACAGCAGCAATAGCAACGACAGCAGCAGCAACAACCTGAGCCTGTGCAGCAGCAGTAGCCTCACCTTGAATCAACTGCCGCAACAAGCGGCGCCACAGCAGCAGGTGCCGCAGCAAAACAACGCAGCTGCTGCTCCACAGCAGCGTCAGATCCTAGTGGACTCCAATGGCCAGATAATCGGCAACTTTCTGCTCCAGCAACAGCAACGCCAGCAACAGCAGCAGCAGCAACAACAGCAGCAGCTCCTTCAACAATTCACACTTCAAGCAGCTGCTGCACAGCAGCAACAACAGCAGCAGCAGCAGCAGCAACAACAGCAGCAGCAAGCAACAAGTAGTAATGCCCTGGCCAAGACCTTGCCGGTGGCCCTACGAAATGGAGCTCAGCAGTTTCTGTCGCCCAACTTGCTTGCCCAGCAGCAGCAACAGCAACTGGAGCAACAGCAGGCTGCGGCGCAACAAAAGCAACAGCAACTTCAGCAATTCGCTTTGCAGCAGGCGCAGCTCCATCAGCGGCAACTGCTGGCCCAGGCAGCGAACAACAATTTGCTGCAGCAGCAACAGCAACAACAACAGCAACAGCAGAATGCGGTGCCACCAGTGACCACACAGACCAAGTTCATAGCCAAGCCATTGAATATCATTTCAATGACGCGACCTGCCAATGCATCGCCCACGACAGCAGCAACAACGGCAAATACCACAACAATTCCGTCCGCCTATGCCAATGTTGTTGCTGTGACAGCCGCCGCGCAGCAACAGCAATCGCCACCAGTACCTGCCCCGCAACAACAACAGCAGCAGCAACAGCAACTATCCAATCACAACAGCAGCTTGCAACAGCAATTACCCACGATTCCCAACGCTCTGACGATGAAGACTCTGCCGCCATCGGGAGTGCCCACAACCATTGCCCAGCAGCGATTGCAGCCGAAAATGCCGACAGGCAAGGGACGCAAGGCCACCAACAACAGGTTGCCGCCCGGAGCGGTCAATCTGGAGCGCAGCTATCAAATCTGCCAGGCCGTGATCCAGAACAGTCCGAATCGTGAAAACCTCAAAGCTCAGCTGCGCCCGCCAGCGGCGATTCTCAACCAGCATCAGCAGCCGACGGCAACTACGGCCGCGACCACACCTGTGAACCCTATAACCCTCAATGTCTCCACAGTGGCTGCCACACCCATGTCCAACATGACGACAGCCAGTGGGAATGCGGCAGCAACAGCAGCCGTGGCCGCAGCTCCGCCGCAGAATATATTGAAGCAGGAGGAGTTGCTGGTGAGTGGAGCAGCTGGAACTGGAGCTCTGCCAGCGGGACTGCCGCCGAATGTAATGGGCGTCGGACGTCCGGGAGTGTATAAGGTAGGTTCTCAGCTCTAGACCAGTGATATCAAGCATTATAATCCTTGCCTTTCCAGGTAATTGGTCCCAGAATGAGTGGCTTTCCGCGAAAGAAATATGTTCAGCGAAAGCCCTCGCCCACCACCCTGATTCGGCATGTGTTTAGTCCTGGACCCGGAGGGGCTACTGCCACTCCTCAACAGTTGCAGTTGCTGCAGCAGCAGCATCAACAAGCGGCGGCAACACCGCCAGTGCCACAAAACCCACAACAGGCGCAGGCTACCGAGCAGCTTATCCACCAGAATGGCAGCGGGCAATATGTGCTAGTGCACAGAGCGAATGTGGGAGCAGCAGACAATCAAGCGCCAAGGGCCTCCAGTGCCCCGCCGCTGCATCAGAATCAGGTAAGTAATTATATTATTTGAATTACGCAAATATATATTATATAATACGTTTTTCTCCTTCAAGTTCGTCACCGTTCAGAATCCCCTACATAGCCTCAACGGCATTACCATGGGCGGACGCGGGCGTCCAGCATCGGTGGATACAACGGCTGGCAGTGGTGGCAACATTTCTGCCACAGATGCGTTGCATCATCACCACCATCACGAACTGCAGCAGCAGCAACAGCAGCAACAACAGCAACAGCAGCAGCAGCCGCTGGGGAATGTGGGCGCCGCCGCGAATATTGTGCGGCGCAATATCGCTGCAGGTAAATTGGTGTATTATTAGTGGTTAGCGAGGTACGTCTTTCAAATCACCACCCACAAAATTCATCCATTTATTGGTCATCAAACCATTTAATTGGCACGCAATAATTAGTTCGTTGCAAATAGATTTGTTAGATTAACCGGCGTGCGATCGAATTTTAATTTTTAATTAGGTAAAATGCATGTGTTTTGAGCGGATTCAAGTCAAATATTGATGTGAATCCCAAGGAGATAGCAGCAGGGACCGGTAGAAATTGGACTTATAGTAAAGTAATTATTTTACTTTGATTTCTGGTACAGTTGATTATTATTTAAATTTTCCTTTGTTGATTTTTAAATGCAAATATTTGATTAAATCAATCCCTGTTGCGGTCCCTGCTAAGAGAGCTCCTTGAATATTTCATTAGAATTTTGTATTTATTAGTAAGTATCTAACTTTAGATTTTAAGTTAATAGTACCTTTTAAAAGTTTAACTAATACCTTTAATAATTTACCCAAATTAGGCCCCAACATAGCCTACATAGACAGCAGCAATACCAACTCAACGGCCGTCGCTGTCATGGAGGCGGGCAACAACTACTTAGTGACCACCACGGCAGCCCCAACGGCAGCAGCTCCTCCTCAGCCTTCGCAACAGCCATCGGCGCAGCCTCATCCCCTGCTGCAGTTGCATCAGAGCGGTGAGAATACTCCACCCGGCAACGAGGCCAGCGCAACACCAAACAACTGCGCCTGCTCGCTGAACGCCATGGTGATCTGTCAGCAGTGTGGCGCCTTCTGCCACGATGACTGCATCAGTGCGGCCAAGCTGTGCGTGGCCTGCGTGATCAGATGAGATGGATAACACATTGTAGTAACTTAGAGACCCAGTATAGAGACACACGATGATCTGTGGACTAATAGCAATCAAAGAGCAAGAAGCAAAGAGCAAAGCAAAAACCAATTGTACAACAAGAAAGAAGAAAACACATCGCAAGTGCAGAGGCTTACACGGGCACAGACGCAGCAACCATACATATATGTATATTATAATTCATAATTCGCAAAACCATGTAAACTAAGCAGAGCAAACGTAGCAGACACTTTTTGTATAAAGTTAGTAGGGGAGTAAGAGGAGGAGATGGAGGCAAAAGCTAGTGTTGTGTATTTTGTGCTTTTCGCATATGTATATCCCCTAAGATACTCGTTGTTTATTTGTGATTGTTTAAGGATATCGTCACACGAGCACTCTAAAACAAGTGGATCCATATGAAACTCTCATTGTAATTGTAACAGCAAGGCATCTCAGATCGGATAAGGCAAAAGCTAAAAAACTAACGAAACAACAGATTCAAATGTAAATATATTTATGTTTTAATGTAACTTATATGTATGAACGTATAAGGAGCAAAAGAGACAAGGTTAGGTTAGTTACGTGAACTCACTTACGTCGGATGACTATATTTTTATAATTTATTCGCTCGGTATGTGCGTGATTCGGTTGGTTCGGTTTATGTGAATACTGTGAACTCGATCGATATACTTATTGCTGTCTAAGTATACTATAAGTTACGGTGTAACTTATGAAATATTCATAGTGTATTTTGTCAGGCTCAGGGGCGCCTGCCAGCGGCGTCTCCTGCCTTGGCTTTAATTTGTAACTCTCTAAGTTTAGTATTATCCACCCAACAACACACACAAACACACTCACCCCCAAGCATTCTAAGACTCTTCACGCCCACATTTCTTTAGCATATAGCGCATAAACGTAAATGTAATACACGTACATAAATGATTTCTGAAAACGAGACCCCTATACATTAAGCTAAAAACTGTTGATAAATACAAAAATACAATGCAAATTATAAAACAAAACAAAAAACGAAAAAAAGAAAAGAAACCATAAATTGAAGACATTAATTATAGCCAGTAAATCAACATGAAGACACAATATGGCGAAATAAAACCAAAATTAAAATGGAAAACCCTAACAAAACGAAGAAGACGAACAGAACATTTTGCTCCTAGATGCACTCACCGCAAAATTAACCAATAAATAAAGATTATTACGAATAAATTTGAAAATACAAAAGAACTGTGAAATGTTAAGGAGGAAAGCACGCGATACTTTGATTTTTTTCAATATTTTATTTTGGAGAAAAAATACAACTCTGTTCGGATGGTGTTTACTCTACGTTTAAGGCTTTAAGAAGTATTCAGTCCATTTCTAAATGTTAGAAATCCTCCAAGTAGTCCCTCTCCTAGGCATGGATATCCTTGTAGTGCTTCTCATCATCGGTCTTGTCCAACTTGATCGAGTACTTGCCGATGAGGGAGCCCTCCACATCAGCTTGGCCCTCGGGATTGAACTGGGGGCCATTGCCAACGTCCTTCATCTCGTCCTTGAGCACCCTGTAGCCATTCTTATCGGCAATGTACTCAACACGGCGCTCAACGAAGCCATCAAAGTAGCTGTAGGAGCCGCGCACAGTGCCGCCCTCGCGCTCCTCTGTCCGGCTGATTTGGCCATCGTTGATCTTGTCGTCCACGTTGGAGTTGAAGGAGTACTGAGCATTTTCATTCTGATACCTCTCCAGTTCCTCTCGCTCTTGTCTTTCAGCTTCGGTCTCATCACGCTAAAAATTATGAATTTTTAATTAGTTACAAATAGATATTTACAATTTAAGAATTTTAGATTAACATCAGCTTTTAATACGGGTTTCTTAAAAAAACAACAACAGGAGTTTTGAAATCCCCTTAAAGAAATGCCCAAAAGTATGCTACGAAATTCTATATACCGCCTTTAATATTTTAAAAATATGTTAATTTCAAGTTTTATACAAAAGAGCATTTATAATGTGTTAAATATTTACTTATTATTTATCTGCAATGTTATTTAAGTTGCTAATATTGCTTTATACGTAAGTATTTTTATCAAGGCAGCAGACACACCCCTTTTAATTTTTTTTAATGAATTCATGCTTAATTTTAATATTTATTAAATTCAACCTGTTTTTGAAGCAGAATATTTGGTTCGGCTAGCTAGATCTTAGGGGTTCCCCTTCGTGTTCATTGCTAAAACCTATATATACCTAAACCTATACCTGTTTTTGCAATATCACCAATGAACCCTTGAACTGCAAAACAATTAAATTATATAGACATCTGTCATTAGTTGTTACATGCCTGTGACTGCCAAAAAGTTTATGGGAGGTAATTCTTGAATTTTATGAGATTCAATTTTAAACATCATTATTTATCATAGTTTGTCAGCTTCGTATAAACAGTGACTCAGTCGTAATGTCAGTGAAAGAGAAAGATATAATACATTACGACGCTTTGACACATTTTTCGCGCTGTCTTGAGTCTGAACGCTGCATGAACGGAAATAGTAATTGAAATATGTCGATGTAGTTGAGATATGTGTTTCAGGCTGGGGCCTCACGGTTCTATCAAGTGCGCTTTACTGTTCCGGTAAGTAAGGAATATTTTTGAAAGATAATTTTCAGATAAATAGATAAAGTAAAGGATAATTAAGGATCAGTTGGGACTTTAAAATTATTAACCAAAGTCTTTGTTTATTGAAATCTTTACAATGTTATGGATTTTTTAAAAAGGTTACTTCCCATACCGGGGATCGTATACTATATAAACTACTCCAAGGTAGCGTCTACAGGTATCTCCTATTCCGATCCTGTTCGGATGTAAATTCAAAGTCAAATTGATAACTGCCTTGTCGTGTATTTTCGTTCCTTTGTTTTTAGTACCTCTCCGTCAAGGCAAGGCGGGGAGGTAAAATGCGAAATACAAAAAATTAATACAAACGCAAATAAGCTGAAAACTTGTTCGACTCGAAACAGCCGATCGGGGCATATAAAGCCCGATGAACGCCAGTCGAAGTTGACTATAGTAGCGAAGCGGACGTTCAACTGGCCAAATAAATACCCCCAACTATCATCATGGGTATGTCCCAGCTATATTTATACACAGCTATATCTATAAATGTAAAATTCGCACGAAATGCGGAACAACTAAGAATTTGCCATTTCACTTTCGTTGCAGTCAAGCTGGGCTTTCTTTCTCTGCTGATTGCTGCCTGTGTGGTTGCCGCCTTGGCTGCCGGTGGTAAGTTGGTACTTCCAGCTTTTTTTTATAAAGCTTTTGTTGCCAAATTTCCCCTTTTGCTTTTATTTGGTAGATTGTCCCTCATCCACAAAGGTTCAGAACTGCACTCCCAAGTGCCTGCACGACAGCGAGTGCAGTGCCATTGGTGGCAAGTGCTGCCCGAACTTGTGCAACGGTCGCAGCTGCGTGCAACCCAATTTGCTGGGAAATTCCGGAGCCGATAAGTCACCCTTTGGCAGCAAGAATAGTGAGTATATATAATGTGTGAAAATTGAAATTAATTTTCTGGGAATGAATTTAAGTAATTAATTTTTGACAAATTCTTGAAACAAATACATTTTGATATCGTCCTAAAATATTTAAATATTCAAATTTTGGCTTGCCAATTCATATTTTTACAAAGCTTTAAAGTTATTTAATATAAGTGGTAAAAGAGACCATAATGTATATTCAAATCCTATACAATTTTATGGTATTTGAAAAAGGAAACTTAATTTTTGCCCTCTTTAAATATAAAACTAAATAAAAGAGAAACTTTTACTCTGAGAAATTCTTGGCATTCAAAGGTGTTTTATAAATTCTCTAAATATACCTTATGGAATGTTAAATATAAAAAATTTAGGACTTCTCAAGTGTTAAAATTTTACCAAGCCAAAATGTAATATTATTTCTCTATGTCTTTTACTATATATATTATTTATTGCAATTTATAATCCCTAGCCGGATCCACTGGCAGCTATTGCGGCAATGTCAAGTGCGGCAGCTTCGAGAAATGCGAAATGGACCGTAGCACCAAGAGGCCCAAGTGCGTGCGATCGTAAAAAACGGACACCACGGCGGCGGCACCACCATTAAACCACAACCACAACGCGTTGTAAAAACTTTTCTTTGTCACTAAATGGAAACTTGTAAACCCGTAATTGTCTCTGAACTCTTTTTTTTTGGTTTTTTATATAGTTAACACTCACGGCAGGGGCGGCGAGGGCGATAGCGACCAGCAGGCTGGCGACCAACACGTATTTGAACATATTTTCAGATTTTTTAGCTGACTTTTCTGGGGTGGATAAACTCTCTGGACTCGATGTCTTTCGCTGCAAGCGACTTTGGACTGTGGATCGTTGAGCGGCTGGCGGCCGGGCTTTTATATCGCACTTGAGACCTGGCCAAAAGCGGTGGCGTCGACGTCGGCAGCGCAGTTGCTTCGCTTTAAACTTTATTATTTTTTTTTGTATATATATCCCCTCCCGACTTTTGTGTGTTTACATTTTTGACAAGCCAAAGATCTTCGTGGTTGCTGGTGTTGTTGCTGGGGGAAAAACTCAACTTCAAATGTAATTTTGCAATCTTGGCTGGCTGCAATTTGTTGACTTTCGGTGTGGCCGGAGAAGATCGGCGGCAGATCGAACTGGAAGTGTCGGGGCTATAACCGTAGCCAGCTTGGCATTGCGTAAGCGGCCCCATCTCCAAAGTGCCTCAAGGTCAGTTGGTCAACAGGTTTCCGAAAAAGCTGCTCCACAAAAAGGTGCACTTACACGCAGCTCCTCACCCCGGCCATTCTTCTGTAGCTTCTTCTCCTGCAAAAGAGCGCCCTGCTCTGTTTTTTGTTTTTGTTCAGGTTTTATGTGGCCGAAACTTATGTAATTTATGTGGAGTTTTGTGCAAATTGAAAGCTCCAATGGACGAGGAAGTAAGTGGAGCATTACGTGGTGTCTGGGGCACCCTTTTGGATCGGGCCATAACCAGCTGGAACCTATGTAGCCAGCAGGAGGATTGGGACTGGGAATTGGGAACTGCCATTTTTCTCTCAGTTTTTTTTTTTGTCTTTTTCGAGCCTCACCTATCCGGCGATCTACTGTGGGAAGAATTGGGAAATCTCTGGATCCGATTTAGGTACGGCTGCAATTCAATTACCTTTTATTGGCTTGGCTCAAATAAACTTGGCTCTTGAGAAACGTGGAAGTGTGGCAATACGGCAAGCAAATAGGCTAATAAATGTGGGAAACAGGTGGCGGAGAGTAAGCTTAGTAATTATCCATTATTTCTTGGGGTAGCTTCCTCATTTTTTAAATTTTTGACCGCTAAAAACAGAAATTTATGAAGCCGAAATTAAAGATAATTGTCCTCAAGCATTTAGCCTTGTGCTTAAGTATTTAGTTAATTAAAATGTATTATTTATAGAGAAATAAATGTCTTAAATTTACAAAATTTATAAAGTAAATGTATGAAAAAAAAAAATTGATTATAAATTAATATGGTTTTAAATTAAAAAATAATTATTTATACAATGAAATGCAAGATGACTGAAAAGACTAGATTTGTTATGAATTGTCTTAGGAGTTTTTTTTTTTGTTTAATGTTTTTGGTCAAATATACTTAATTAAGCAGGAAATATATTAATAACAATCTGTTAATACCTTCCTAAGAAGCTATGAAAGGTTAAAAATATGTTTTCTTAAAAACAGAACTTTGCAGAATACTTTCACGTATTTAAACAGTCATTGGCATTTTTAGGATTTTAAATTTTTTTTACAACTACATATAATAAAATTATAAGTATTCCATTTTGCCCTTTCGGCCTCTTGAATTTTACGTATTTTATTTAATATCTTTTGAAACCTCTTTTAGCTGTGATTACCCCATTAGAATATACAAAAGAAAAAAGTGAGTTCTTTGTAAAATTCAGAATTAATAAATTTCCTCACGTAAGCCCGGTATAAAAGAGTTCTTCCACAACCGTTTTTGGACATGCCCATCGTCTTGTGGGTCTTCCCATTTTTTTGGGCCCACGGTGCGAATGGTTTATTTGCCGAACATCCGTTCGTTCCACTTTCAATTCGTTTCCCCTTTTTTCCTCGTTAGCTTTCTATGAATCGGAGATGTAATAACAGTTTAGTAAACTACTTTTTTACTTCATTTTTATTTTGTTTTTTATATTTTCATTGTTAGCTTTTTACGGACAAATTTTTGAATGCCGCCGTTGCAGTGGCACGAATTTCGTTTGATGATATCGAAAGATGGCAGACGGACGAGTTTTTCTTGAGTCGCTTTTTATTTTGTATGTCTTTTTTGGCTCGAAATTGAAATCAATATAAAAAGCTCAAGGTGAGAGACCGCTCCAAGTCATCAAGTTTGGTTTACCGATAATTTTTTAATGATACACTGTGTCGGCTTAATGAGAAAGAGAGCGGTATAATGGCAGGAAAGAGACGGTGGAGTGGGAGGAGTTGGAGGTCGGGAAGGAAGCGAATCAACTTCAAACATTTGCCATATTTATGGCTCTATTTTGACTCTCTGCCTGCGCAAATTAGCACGCTATCACCGCCTGTCCCTCTCCCCCTTTTCTTGGCTTTCTTCTCCTCCTTCAGCCCCCTCATTTGCATGCGAAGATTGGGAGAAAGAGAGTGGAGTGAGAGGAGCGAATGGTCTCTTGGGCGTTACATTGACAAATTGTTTTGGCGCTCTCCTTTATCGCTGCTTTTATGCAAATTTATATATTTTTTATTTTTTTCTTCTGCTTTTCGCAGCGGATTTAGCTCAGGGCTATGGCAATTTGACATTTTCAATCAAAATTTGTTAATTATTTATCCGTGATTATGGCCAAGCCATACAAATGATGGCTAAAGCGGGCGAGACTCCAGTTTCTTTACGCCTCTGTGTGTGTGGGGCGATTCAATGACCTTTTGATTTGCATTTTTCGTTTTTATTGTGTTATTTTTGGTGGATCCACTCGGAATAATGGAAATTATGTTAACGATATGAATAATTGGTCTGATATCCATCACTTCGCATGGTGATTAAGTGTTTTGTGTGGGAAATTAAGCTAAGTGGGGTTTTTACTTTCAATGGAGGAATAAATGGGGCGGTGGTCTTATGATTTGAATTTAACTAGGTCTTTAATCTTTGTATTTAAAAATGGATTAGGAAATAATGAATTTTAGCTTTTTAAGACAGAAAACCTTTAAAATACTAAAGAAAATAATACTTGTATTATGTTTATTTTTCTAGAAATCCCTCTTAATCAACCACTTGTTGAGCTTCTTTTTTTAAAGCCGAACAAAATTAATTGAAATAAAATAATTTTTATGGTTTAATTCAAGTCGTGTGACTCGCTTAAGTGGCGTAATAAAATATTTAGCACACCGTTAATTTTGATTATAGACTCTAAACTCGCTTCTGGAACTTTGCCGGCATCATCAATGAATCACTAACTCGGTCTGCATATCAAAATGAATCCGATTTATAAGCAATCGCATAAATTTTCAACGCGATGTTGTCACTTTAACAGCTGTCCACACACTTGGCAGCAGACACAATACACACACAAAGGCACACCATACACCCACACCAGCACCCAAATCCATACGCACACCCGTTTCAAGGACACTTTGGGCAAAAGTAACCGACTTACATATCAAAATATGCTTGGTAAATATGTGCATATTTGTATATATGTTCATACACAGAAAGAAAATGTGATACACAACTTTTTTATTTAATAATTTAAAAACTTTAAAAGGGATTCACAGAGAGAAGATTTTTGGAGCTGAACAAAGTCCAAAGTACAACATTGACGCTTTTACCTTTTAAGATTACAGACTAGCATCACACAGTATACCAAAGTTAGTCAGCATCAGATACTAATAAGAAAACAAATTTTTAAATCATTTCTAAATCTGCTTAGGCTTAAAAAATGGTTTTCTGGTATATTAGAAAAATAAAAATCAACTTCAATTATTTTTCATATTTTAATGAGAATCCCTTAATTAAAATTTACTTTCTAAAGTTTTCCTATCTACGAAATTTAAAAGTATTTTTTCAAGTGCTCGTATCTGACAGCTGACATTTAGAAGAGTAGAAGAGGAGTACGAGTTGAAGACTTAAGGCCTTGGGCGTGTGCGTGTGTGCGAAAAGGAATGCAATAAAAGGAAATGTGCGTAGCAGAGGAAGAAACAAATAGAAACCACAACAAGAGCGAAGGGGGGAAATTATGCACAGACACACACATTTGCATGTCAAACACTGGACGCAAGCGGGTGCAGTGGAGCAGGGGGCGGGCCGAGATATAGGCAAAAAATTGGGTGCGTTACAATATGTAAATGGAGTGTTTGTGGCAAATATTTTGGCAAGCACTTTCTAAGCCAACACAAAATTAGCATAATATGGGGAAACAATTCCTGTACAAGTTGTGGGATTTCCTCAAATGGAATTTCGTCCTGTTGGAATTTAGTTGACGAAAAAACTAGTGAAATATAAGGAAATTAAATATTAAGTAAATTAATATAGGGATTTCTTATCAGTTAACATGTTTGATATTAATAACTGTGAATAATTCTAAGCTTAACTATTATAAAAGATGGCTTTCGATTGGAAACCATTTTAAAATTTGCACAAAACTATGCTATACTTTTTGGAGACTTTGCGCGCCATAGAAATGTTTTAAATTCTGTGGGGATTGAAAACAAATGGGAAATATGTCTACAGAGATACATCATTTTAAATCCACATTTGAAGAGTGTTCTTAATATATTTATAATTTAAGGAATTCAAAATCCCTACTTAATAGCCACATTTTATTGCAGCAAAACTAGTTGTTTTTTAATTGAGGCAGCTCAGTAGCAGCTAACAATAATAGTTTCGGCTTTAAGCTTGGTATCATGGCAGTTTTAACCCTTCACTTGCCAGCCTCTTCGTTAAAATTTAATGGGCTTGCGTTGCAGCTTAACTGTCCGATAATTGCATTATTCACGGTATTTCATACGGTTTTTGCTGCTCTTCTCGAGCCTGCCTGAAATATTTTTTTAGCTTGACCTACCTCAAGGCTTACGGAGCACTTAGCCGAGTCAGTTGCCAAAAGGGGGGAAATGCAATGTTGGGGATTTCGGATGGAAACTAAAACTAAAGCTCGACTAAAGCTTGGTGATAAGCTCTGTAATGGCGCCATATGCACGCCGGTTTCTGCTGCTTAAAACCGCCAGCAACAACAATAAAATATACCAAAAAACCGCGTGAAAAGCGGAGAAAATAGGGAAAATAGAGGAGGAAAATGGCGAAAACCCGAGGGGGGGGAGCTAGAGACAGACACACACTAAGTGAGAGAACCAAGTTATCAAAAGTAATTATCAACAAAAGACAGCAACAATGCCAGCAAGCGGCTTACAGAGCAGCACTAAGGGGGTTAACAGGACCATGGGAGAGGGGGTTAAGAGGAGCGCAGGGACGAGGTCCTGGCAACATGAGTAAGTCAGCGTTAATTAAGTCAGGACACAAAACAAATGGCCAGCGCATCTGAAAGTGCATTCCATTTCTGCAAAATTTGCATTTGTGTGGGGAGAAAGCTGAGTTTTTGGGGTTCTTTGTTTTCTTTTTTTTTGTTTTTTTAGAAGCCGGGTTTTATCTTCAGTTGGGAGCAGAATATTTTTAAATATTCAAGTAAATGTGTATGCACAGATACTTATGTACATATATATTTAAAAATAAAAAAACATAATATTGTTGTGATTTTATATCTGAAACAAATTAGTAACAAGAAAGGAAGCTAACTTCGGCGTTCCGAAGTTTAAATACCCTTGCAGTAATTAGAAGAAGAAGAAGATGAAGAAGAAGAAAAATGTTCTGACTTTTTTTACTTTCTCGGGTACTGTCATTAAATTAATGTTGCCACTGCAGAATGTTGCTGGCGAAAAATGTTGCAAGCAACAAAGGCAAACAGATATATATATTCCTATGGCAGCTATATGATATAGTGGTCCGATTTTGATAAAATTAAAACCGAAATTCTGAAATAATAAAAAATGGCCATGTCTTAAATTTTATGAAAATATGCGGAAAATTTGCTAAGTTCGATTTTTTTCTCAACATTTTTCGATCGGTTCTATGGCAGCTATATGATATAGTTGTCCGATTTTGATAACCGGCCGGTTCCGACTTATATAGTAGTGAGAGCATATAGAACACTATCTGCAAAGTTTCATTCAGATAGCTTCAAAACTGAGGGACTAGTTTGCGTAGAAACGGACGGACAGACGGACAGACGGACAGACGGACAGACGGAC
>VNJU01008733.1:0-15035 GCA_008042675.1 Drosophila seguyi
GTCAAGCGTTGGTCTAAGGAGTTTGACGATCCTTACACCACAAAACTCCTTTATGTCTCTCTCGTTCGTCCTATTCTCGAATACTGTTCGTGTGTATGGTCACCTCAGTATGCGAAGTAACAAGACCTTATTGAATCGGTTCAGAAACAATTTCTTTTGTTTGCTCTACGGGGTTTACACTGGGACCCACATCGTCGCCTTCCGGCTTACTTCGACAGGCTGCGCCTTCTAAGCCTGCCATCTCTAATGGATCGTCGGACCTGCCATGGAGTGATGTTCATTTACAAGCTTATTAACGGTCATATAACTTCCTCCTATCTCCTTAACAATTTGAAATTTTCTGTCCCAGCTAGACTGTCTCGTCACCTTCGGCCGATCGCTCTTGACCTATGCCGAACGAATTTCGAGCTACACGATCCATTCCGTGTTTTATGTTCTATTTATAATGAATATTATTTTTTGTTACATGTAGAATTGTCTTTAGATTATAATACACAAATTATTTTAAGACACCTATCCTTGCCTCAGCCCACCTGATGTGAGTTGAAGCATATCATTAAAAAACTCTCCTTATTCGGTCTGAGGTGAGGATATGGCTTTTTAAATAGCAGATTTTTTGCTATTGCTTGAAATAAATAAATAAATAAATAAATCAGTATAGATTACGTCTGTCTGAAAGTTTTTATGGAAGCCCCTTATAATGAAGGAAGTGAAACAGCAGCGGACCCAAATGGCTTCCTTGCGGGACGCCAGAAGTAACTCGAGAACATTAGATAAGGTGTTTTTAAATAGGACCTTTTGCGTCCTACCATTCAGAAAGCTTGAAATCCAACTAACAAGATCATCCGGAAATCCCATAAGATCGAGTTTCCGAATAAGGAGAGAATGGTTGAGAGAGTAAAGTGCTTTACTGAAATCAATATAGATTACGTATGTCCGAAAGTTTTTATTGAAGCCCCTTATAATGAAGGAAGTGAGCTCCAAAAAATTAGTAGTCGTTGATCTTATAAATCCATGCTGACATGGAGAAATTATTGAACAACATAGGTGCTGCAAGTGAGGAGTTATGATTTTTTCGAAAAGTTTCGGACAACTTAGAGATTCCTCTATAGTTGTTGGCATCCAATTTGCTACCTTTTTTGTGGAGAGGAATAACACATGATTCCTTCCAAACCTGGGGAAAGTGGGAGGTCTCTAAGGACAAGGTAACCAGTTTGAGAAGGGGATTGCACAGGGCGTCGGCACAATACCTTAGCACACAGCCGGGTATTCTGTCGGGACCTGGCAAATAAACGGGCTTTACACGGAGAAGATCTGAAAAAGATGAGCTTTCGTTTAAAGTAGGACTCGAACTGGGCATATTTAAAGAATAAGTCTGATTTGAGTCAATGGAATTTGAGAAAGTGGTTTGATAAAACTTCGCAGATCAGCAATTGCCTGATCATTTTTATGGTTGTATTTTCAAAGGAAAGTGAGGAAGGCTTACGTTAAGTGTTAACAAACTTATAAAACTGTTTTGGGTCCTCAGAGAACTGGGCCTTACAACGAGTCAAATATTTTTTGTAACACTGCGCGTTCATCACGGTAAATCTCGACCGAGCAGATAAATAAGAGGAAAGGACAGATTGAGAACCGTTACGTTTATATTTAGAATACAGATTAGAATTTTTATTTTTAAAGGAACTCAACTCTTTAGTAAACCAAGGAGGCTTATTCGAGGTTGAAGGATAGTATAACGGAACACATTCAGGAAAAAATGAATTCATGGCACTGTAAAAAATATCCACGGCTTCAGCCATGTCAGTGAACCTGTATAGATTGGACCATTTAACTCAGATATGAAGTTGTTCAGCCGTTGAAAGTCTGTTTTGCGAAAACAAGACGGGTCTGAGACGAAACAGAGATCGAGCAAGCGCTCTAAGGAATTTCGTACATGATTGACTTGAGACAGCGAAATGTCGAACAAGCCAGAAATAAAATCATGCTGTGTGGTGGTAAAAAGTGTATTGGAGGAATTGGTTGAGGACCAAATAGCCCCTGAAATATTAAAATAACCAAGAACTACTAAATGGTCCCTATCCGAAAGTCGATTGGAAACCATCTGAATTGCGGAAAGATGGTTCCAATAAATAGGAAGTTCCGACATATGAAGAATGTAGGAACAAGTAATAAAAATAGAGCTACCATTGACTGATAGCTTCACGCAAAGGAATTCAAGATCATTGCACTCCTCGAAAGTTATTAAATCAGACGTGAGAGTGAAGTCAACCGCTATGAGGACACCACCTCCACGTCTGATAGGCCGATCCAGCCTATATATCGTGAATACAGCTGGTAAAACTTGGAAAGCAATCGAGAGACTATCAGAATACAATTTGGGAAGCTTACTACGTAAACCTCTTGCATTCTGATAGGAAATAGAAAGGGGATTTGTTAGTTCTTTACAGCGGAAGACGTAGAGGGCGCATTCCTACAGGCCGCCGTTTCTTTTTCTTAGTTTCGAACTCTTTGACGACAACGTATTCAGGCCAGAATTTGGTCGCACATATTGTGTCAAAGAGTTCGTTTGGGACATTCATTTTGAAAGACGAAATGTCCCTGACATAAGAAAATGAATTTTCCACCTTTATTTTGTTTATTTCAGCTCCAGTTTTGCCTTGTATAAAGGCAATTACATCTATAAGGGCTTTTGGCGATACAGACTGAATGTCTGCATTACCAATATCGGCCGGTAGTCCGGGCTTGACACCCTGGGCAGGTAGATTAATGGGGCTCTGAGGGGTCAATATTTGAGACCCCCCAGGGGACACTACGGAAATCACCGGATGCATGGTCCCTCCAGCGGCACATTCGGCTACCGAACCTTTTCTGCCCTTTCGACCTCAGAACCCTTGGATTCGGTTCTGAGATCGATGGCTGAGCCGACGGTGGCTGCTGTTGGGAGCACGCAGCGGGGTTTAGGGATCCGTCTGTATGCTGCAGACCAGTTGCGGTTTTTTGCGCCTAGGAGACTCATTTAATAGCTTTAGGCTATTAAATTGTGTGTCCTGCGCCAAGAACCTATCTTGAGTTTTACGAAAACTCAATAATACTTCTTTAAAACCGTTTTGGCTTGCCGCATAAGTGACATCATCTCCCTTTCAACATCGCGACAGGCCTCACAACAGTACCGCAGAACGATGTTTTTTCTCACATCGTCTACCGCCATAGCCCCAACACCAATGCACTTGGAATGCACAATATTGTCGCACAGCCAGCAGCCGATTGTAAGATCAGCAGAGGTAATAACCTTTTTACAGGTTTTAACACCACAGAAAATAGCGGACATTATTTGTACTTACCACTGTACCTTTGCGTAGGGAGAGATAAGAGTGCAGCTGCACCGAAAAAACGGGAGATTGAGAGAGCGTGGGAGCAAGCTTTTCGTTTAGCTGTCGCGACGGCGCAAGCTAAACGGAGAAGGCTCAAACAGGAATGCAAAAAATGCAAGGCAAACACTAGCAGCACAACTAAAATGTGAAATTAATAATAATTTAATACACAGAGCAGAATAGCTGCATGCAAACGAAGTGAACGGGATCTTTATTAATCACAAAATCAAAGAATTAGAATAAAGCACCGGTTGTTTTTATCAAAAAATTACGCAAAACGAGAGCGCAAGAAAAAAACACGTCCGTTCACTTGGAAGAGAGACAGAATTTTTCTTTTCATATCCCCTGTAGCATACCCATATAGCAATGGCTCACTGTAATAATAACACACAAACACATTGTAACACTCAGTTGCATAAACAGTCCAGCCCAAGTGCGAGCGTAATTCGAGCGTCCACATACATAAATGCATAGGCAGCATTCCCACGCTGGCCAAATGCTGATCGCACGCTACAGCACTCCTCCTCCTCCTCTAGCGCCGTCGCTCGGCGACATTTCATATATACATACATATAAGATATGCATATAAGCGTCGCAGCGCTGCAGCCTACGCCGGCAGCGCTGCTCATCGAATTAGCCTAAGAAACCATTGTATGTAGAACATAAGATTCATTAACAAAATTGACTCAAAAGGGAGCGAGACCTTACTCGCTCCACAACTAAATAAAACCAAAATCAAAACCAAAAGAACTAAATATTTTATTTATAACACCCCACTTCTTCTTCTTTCTGGCGAGATCGTTCTCTCTCCCTCTCTCTCGCTTGCCAAATTTCGTGGGTTGGTTCCGTGGCGTGATCTCCTGCTCTCTCGCTCCCTCCTCTGCTTCGCTCAGCTTGTCGTAGGTCATGTGACCTACTTTTTTGTGGTGAGTTCTGCCGTGTGTGCCTGTATGCAGATGTCCGTTTGCGCTTAGCCTTCCAGTCTAGCGGTGTGAGCTTAGGTTAGTGATGTCCTTCGCCTTAATCTAGTTATACCTACTTATATCTGAGTCTTATTACTATCTGAATAACTTTTAGGGGTGGGACAATTATATAAGGGACTTCTAATATTTGTTATTTTACACTTTATTAATTAGGGACTGATTTGTGAGGAGCGGAAGTGCTCGTCACATTCCCCTTTTTATCGGGCGAACTAAACAAATGGCGATCCGGTTCCGCTTATTAATGTGGACCCGGAATCTTCTCCCCATGGTATGAAACAGGAACTTCAAGTCCTTGTTCCGGCGATGTTCCTCCTCCGTCTCCAGGTGCAGCTTCAAAGAGTGGGGTATTCAGTGATCTCCGTCCCGGTATCTCCAGCGCGGTAAACAAAGAACCCACGCGTCGTCCGGATACTCAATGGGCGTTCGTATCCGTGGCATGAGTGTTTCCTCCTGCCTGAGTGGGTCGTAATCCGGAGGCAGCTTCGGTTCAGGAGGAACTCGCCGTCTCCCCTTCCTGCTCCACCTCCGTGAAAGACCGATGCATACCAGTCATCCTCGACGCCGCGCAGGGTAAAGACCGATATGTTGTCGCAAGGACCCCACGGCGCGTCGTCTTCGGTTGACGTGGACAGGCTGCTCTCAGTGCTGCCGGTAGTGGCAGTTGGCAGCGCGTCGGTCATTGGCTGGGCATCCCGAGACAGCATTTCTATCGGCACCGGGCTGAACCTGTTCACGTAGCCCAGATCCGGGTGTCCCTCCTGCGTTGTCCTCGGTAGTATTTTGTTTCCGCTGGGGACATCGGCTTCCTGGTCCATGGACGCAGGCTTCGCGCAAGATCCACACCGCTGCTCGTGGTTGCTTTAACGTCTTCGACGGTTGCCTTGGTGGATGAGAAGACCGAGGACCAGTATGCCATTGGTAAGATGCACGATCTGCTCGAGGAGCACAAGCACGAGTTTGACGGCTTCGATGTCAGCAATCGCAGCGATCTCTATGGCAGCACCAATCGCAATAAGAAGACGAGACGCGTGGACGACATCAAGATCAAGGTGCTGAACGACAATGCCTTGGAGGAGGAGAAGCGCAACCTCATAAGCAGCGAGATCGGCAAGTTTCGGATGCGGGCCGAGGCCGACGAGCATCGCAAGGAGCTGGAAAAGGAAAAGGAGAAGGAGAAGCTGGCGGCCAGCAAGGAGAAGGAGCGCGACAAGGAGCGCAAGAAGGCGCAGCGTGATAGTGAACGTAAGTCGTCTACCAGCAAGTCCAGCAGCAGCACCAGCTCCACCGCAGTAGCCACGGGCTCCTCCTCCTCGTCCTCGTCCAACGCTCAGGCCGCTTTTGCCGGTGGCACAACAGCCTCATCCTCGGCCTCGGCTGGCGGTGATTCGGATGTGGCAATTGTCGACAAGGAGACGACGGGGTCA
This sequence comes from Drosophila seguyi, assembly GCA_008042675.1. Taxonomy (NCBI): domain Eukaryota; kingdom Metazoa; phylum Arthropoda; class Insecta; order Diptera; family Drosophilidae; genus Drosophila; species Drosophila seguyi. Next base: position 5,779 of record VNJU01008733.1, read on the forward strand.
TCATCCTCCGCTGCCGTCAAGGATTCAACTGCCGGCGGCAAGGATTTGGCTGCTGTCAAGGAGCCCAAGGAGTCCTCCTCCTCCTCCTCCTCCTCCACCGCCGCCGCTGCCAGTCGCCGCAAGGAGCCCGGCGTCATTGATATTACACACAAGGAGCGTCGCTCAGACTCCAAGGAGCGGCGACGCCGTCGCTCCAAGTCGCGCTCCAAGGACCGCCAGCGAGACCGGGAACAGGAGATCCGCGAGCAGCGGGAGAGGGAGCGCGAACGAGAGCGTGAGCGGGAACGCGCCGAGATGCGGGAGCGCGAGAGGGAGAGAGAGATGAGAGAGCGGGAACGGGAGCACGAGCGGGAAAGGGAGAGGGAGCGCGAGCGGGATCGCGAACGCGAGCGGGAGCTGGAGCGGGAGGAGAAGCGGATCAAGCCGCCGATGGATTCGCGGCGAGAAAAGGAAATGGAGGAAGAGATACGGGAGCGCAAGAAGGCCGAGAAGAAGGCGCGCGAAAAGGAGGCCGCCTACCAGGAGCGCCTCTCCAACTGGGAGATACGAGAGAAGCGCCGGGCCAAGGAGAACGAGAAGTACCGCCTTAAGGAGCTGCTGCGGCAGGAGGAGCGCGAGAGCGACGCCAAGCGGCTGAAGGAGTTCGTCGAGGACTACGACGATGAGCGCGATGATCCGCTGTATTATCGCGGCCGCGAGCTCCAGCAGCGGCTGGCGAAGCGAGTGCGCGAAGCGGACGCGGACTCCAAGGACCGCGAGAAGGAGGCCGAGCTCAAGACCAAGTTCTTCAGCGGCGAATACGAGAATCCCTCGCTGGAGTACGAGGAGGCGCGCCACGAGATCGAGAAGCTCTACGAGCCGCGCATCCTGATCAATGTGAATCTGGAACTGCCGGCGGACTCGGCAGCGGCACAGCCCAAGCTGGCCAAAGGCCGCAAGCAGCATCAGCCGTCCGACAGCTACGATCCGGATCTTGCCGGTGATGATGACAATTCCATATCGAACGATGGCCACGATGGCCATGACTCCATGGCCGACAGCGCCTCCAATGCCAGTGGCTATGCCAAGAACATCAACAACAACAACAACAACAATGATAAGTCGCGATCGAAAAGCCTGAGCAGACAGAATAGCAAATCGCGCGACTCCCTGGCCCACATTCACACGCCCACGCAGAGTGCCATGCTGAACGATCACCGGGCATCGATGGATCACCACCATTTGCCCTCGGCCACTCCGCCCGTTACCATGCCGCTCATCTCCCTGACGCTGGGCAACAATCTCAAGAAGAAGAAGATCGAGGCCACCGGGGTCTTTGTAAATGACGATGACAACGACGAGAATATCAATCCCAAGAAGCGCAAGCTTGTGCCGCTAGACTACGACGACAACATGAGCAGCAGTACACCGCCGTCCTCCCATCCGGCGAACAACAATAGCAGCAGCAACAGTAGCAACAATAACAACAGCAGCTCTGCGGATCGCCAGAGCTCCGCGGTGTCAGCCGCCACCGCTGCCGCAGCTGCCTTTAGCCAAAAGATAGCCCTGGCTGGCACCGGCTCCGGCTCCGGTTTGGGCTCCAGTTCCGGCAAGAACAACGGCAGCAGCAGCAGCAGCAGCAACAAACACAATAGCAGCAGCAGCAGCAGCTCCGCCAGCAAACACGGTAAGAATGAGGCAGCTGCATCTGCGAGCAGTAGCAGCAGCGCAGATGCTGCCGCCGCTGCGAGCAGCAAAAGGGATGAGAATGGTGCTAAGGTGTATGATGAAAACGGCGGCATGTAAAAAGCATTATTGACAGGATACTCACGCAAAAGGAGGAGCTATTTAATTATAAGCTCGATCGCAACGAGATCGACAACGTTCTAATGGAACGCAAGATACGTCCATGGATCAATAAGAAATTCATCGAGTATATCATTGAGCCAGAGCCGATCCTGGTGGACTTTATATGTTCCAAAGTGTTGGCCGGCAGCCCGCCCCAGAGCATCCTCGACGATGTCCAAATGGTACTGGATGAGGAGGCGGAGGTGTTTGTGGTGAAAATGTGGCGACTGCTCATCTAAGAGGTGGATGCCAAGAAGAGCGGCATTGGGGGTAAATAGACGGAAGTGGCATTAAAGGCTAAAATAAATTATCGATTATTGTAAATACACACCCTAAACTCGCGTTTAAAAAAAAAAACAAAAGAGACACGAACCACAATCATGAACAGCTGCAAACAAGCAACAAAATCAGCAGAAGCCGTACAACACAGAGATAGACGAACCAAAGTACGTTTTGGTTTGCCATACTTTAATTTTTTTTTACCAGCTCTTCTCAATTTAGACCGTTATTAATTATGTTTTAGTTTGTGTAAACTTTTCCAGCCAAGAATCATTTTTGACTTGAGAGCAAAACAGTGAAAGAAAGAAACACAACAAACTTGTCTTCATTTAAATAAATATCTTTTGGAAGGAAAACGAAGTTTATAAGTTCTTGTGATCGCATAAAGTGCAACCTAGCACTCTGAAGAGGGCTAGATGTTAGTTTTTGGGTGTTAGTTAGTAGTAGCGGTCCTGGGAGCATGGAGCTTTCCCTGTCAGGGGGTAGGGACTTTGGGAAGGCGCCCTAACCAGCAAGTGGCCCCCACTGACTCAAGTTACTTGAAGAAGAGAACAAATTTTAATTAAAGAGTTCTGAAGCGCGCACAAATTAATAAGTAAGAAACTTAAGAGATAACAATAATAAACATAAACATAAAACAGTAAGTAAAAAACAGAGCCAGAGGAGCTTTTATTATGGCCAAATGCGAAAGGCATAATCGGATGGTTCGACTTCCCTCATTCTTCGGAACTCCGAGAGGTCATGCATCTCCAATATGCTGTAGATCTCGCCTCTCTCTTGCGTTTTCACGTGGACAACACCTCTGCGCGTAAAAACAGCATGCAGTTGTTTGAGCCTTTCAAGCTTCATAGCTTCTTTAAAGAGTGCATAACTTTCTTTCGTCAGCTGCTCGTTAAGAAAGAGCAGATCTTCCGAACCAAAGCCCAGTAAGCTTAGCTCAAGTTGACACTTTGACTTGCGGCGATACTAACCTGCTGCTCGAAGAAGTTTCGAAGTTTCGAAGATTCGCCTCTCGTAGCCGTCGGAATACCTCCTTCAAGCTCTGCATGTGCTCCTCTATATCAATAATATCATCCAAGTACGCAAATGCATTGGGCTCCATATCTGGTCCTATGATGCTGTCCAGCTCCCGTTGGAATGTGGCTGGTGCTGAATGAAGGCCAAACGGCATGACTTTCCATTGGTAGAGTCCTCTCCCTGGCACGGTAAACGCAGTGCACTCGCGGCTGGTCTTGGCCATGAGGATCTGCCAATATCCGCTCTTCAAATCGAGGGTGGATCTATATTTGGCACCGCGCAGACGTTCCAAAATGTGTGTTATTCGTGGCAGATGATATGGACGCAGCGTTAAATTGCCGAAAGTCCACGCATAACCTCATTTCTCGTGATTTCTTGGCAACCCAATTGGGGCACTGTGGGGTCTGTGCGAAGCCTCTATGCAATCGTTGCGTATCAGCTCGTCGATCTTATCTTTTGCATCGCCGGATTCTTCGGAAAAAATCTCTGTTTAATTGGGTTGTCATTCCGCATTGGGATCGAGTGTTCGGCGATATGCGACACTCCTGTCAGTCCCTCGAATTGTGTCAATTCCTCTTCCGGGAATTGGTTTACCCATGGTTCTGGGGCCTCCGGTTCATCTGTCTCTTTTAAGACTGCTATTGTTCCTCCAGCGTCGGGTTGACCTTCTGATATTTCTGGGGAGTGAGTTCCTGGTGAGCCGCCTTGACTCGCACTGTTGACCTGTGATTCGCCTCGAGATGGATTTATCTCGGTTTCCCGAGTTCGTCGAAACGGGTTGTTCCGCACTGCTATCTCGTCCCGAGGTCCTAAAAGATTGCTTGTCTGGGCAGCTTTTGTATCGCAAAACTTTTCGAAAAAATCATTACTACTCACTTGCAGCACCTGTGTAGATCAATTATTTCTCCATGCCAGCATGGATTTATATAGCGAAGATTAACGACTATCAATCTTTTGGAGCTCACTCCTTCATAAGAAGGGGCTTCCATAAAAACTTTCAGACAGACGTAATCTATACTGATTTCAGTAAAGCATTCGACTCTGTCAACCATTCTCTCCTTGTTCGGAATCTCGACCTAATGGGATTTCCGGTTGATCTTTTTAGTTGGATCTCAAGTTATCTGAATGGCAGGACGCAAAAGGTCCTATTTAAAAACACCTTATCTAATGTTCTCAGGGTTACTTCTGGCGTCCCGCAAGGAAGCCATTTTGGTTCTGACTAACTCCAGAGTACTGTTGTATGCGGACGACGTCAAACTTTGTGTGCAATATACGGACGCGTCTGGCTAGTCTGATTTACAAACAGTTTTTAACAATTTTCAAACATGGTGCAGTGCAAACCTATTAAACTTGTAAAGAAGCGACTCCGGGCGGGGTGATCCCCCAACGGCGGCTGATCCCCTAGAGGCGGGCCTGGAAGACTTTCCAACGGCCTTTCCCTTAGCGCCCCTCCTGGAAGGCTTTCCAACGGCGGGCGCTCCCCTCTGAGACAGGCTTGGAAGGCTACCCAACTGCGGTCCCCGCTTGGAAGAATTTCCAACAGCGGAGAATCCCCAGGGACGGGACGGGGGCGAGCTGCGGCAGGCGGGTGTTCCCCTCGGAGACCGGCTTGGAAGATTTTCCAACAGCCGCCCCGCTTGAAAGACTTTCCAACAGCGGGACCTCCCTCAGGTACGGGGCAGGGGCGGACGACGGGCGGAACGGAGTACAAAAACCAGAATTAAATCCCAGAAAAACCGTTTATTCTTATTTGTCTGGTTGGCGGCGGCCGGCGGCCGGCACCCTGCACACGCAGAGGGTGTCGGTCCCGGGGCCCACAGATACCTCTAGTCTTGGCCGGCGGCCATGGCTCACCCGTACTCGTTCGCCTCCAGGCGCTGGCGCGTGCTCCAAGTCCTCGTGTCTGGGTTCTTTTCACTCCGCGTCGGCACGTGGCCAATTCGAGTTTTATAATTTACTTTCTTCGCTGATGACTGTTCGAGCTCACAACTCCGCGCTGAATGCCCGGCTTCTCTTTTCAGAATTAGGTCGTGGCCTAGTTCTGCCGATCCCGGGCGGCAGCGCTGCTCAGGCCGCTTGGCGCGTGCCGATCGAGGCTAGCAGCCCTCTCTCTCCGCTGCTCACCGCTCTTGTCCGGAGCATGCGTTGTTCCCCATCTGGTGTTCGGCGCATGTGTCGTCTCTCCCGGATGGATGGTGTGGGTCGGTCGCGCCGCTCACTCCTCGAGCCGGGATAGCCGCGGTGATGGTTTTGCGTCAGGCGCTGCGCTCTCCTCTCATGGCTTCGGCCCGATCTGGCGTCTGCGCATTGTGAGCTTTGTTCTGCTCTCGCCTTATCCGCGGTGGTGGGTTCTGCCCATTGGCCGATCGGTCGCCTTGGCCGCCTGTCTTAGCCGACGCTCTTCGGCTTAAGAGAGGGGCACCTTAAGAGCGAGACCTCTTCGGTGTGGGTATGTGTGTCGTTGGCGCGTGGGTTGGGTGAGCGTTGCTTTTAGCGCCTATATCCCGAGGATCGGGCTGTGACTTCGTCACACTCCCCCCCTACTTCCGGGTGGGGTTATGGCCGCGTAGCGGCGGTGATGTCCTGGCGGCGCTGTCGCTATGATGCGGCGGCGAGATCTTGGCGGCGGACACAGGGCGAGCGGCCCAGGGGCGGCGGCGGTGGGGCGCGGCGGCGCGGTCCTGGCTGCTGTGAGCCCTGGTGGCGGCACAGGTTCGGCTACGGTGCGGGCGGTGAAGCCCCGGTGGTGGCGCTGAGATGCAGCTCCAAGGTTCTGGCGGCAGACGCAGGGCTAGCGGCCCAGGGGCGGCCGCGCTAGGGCGCGGCGGCGTGGTCCTGGCGGCGCTGGGCCCCGGTGGCGGCACAGACTCGACGCCAATGCGGGCGGTGGAGCCCGGTGGTGGCGCTGGTGCGACGCCGAGGTCCTGGCGGCAGTCGCAGGGCTAGCGGCACAGGGACGGCGGCGCTAGGGCGCGGCGGCGTGGTCCTGGCGGCGGTGGGCCCTGGTGGCGGCGCAGGCTCGACGGCGATGCGGGCGGTGGGCCCTGGTGGGTGTCCCGGCGGCGGCGGCGAGGTGCAGGTCGTGGCGGCGGCGGCGGGGACGTAGGATCCGGGCAGCCGGTCTTGATGGCTGTCCTGGCGGCGGCGGCGAGGTGCAGGTCCTGGCGACGGCGGCAGGGACGCGGGATCCGGGCGGCTGGGCGCAGGTCCTGGTGGGGCAGGGTGCCCCCGGCGAGGTCCCGAACGTGTTCCCTCGGGCGGCGCTGCGTGCTGCTGGCCTGGTGGCGGTGCGGGGCGAGGTCTCTCCGTTGGCGCTGGGTGCTGCTGGCCTGGCTGCTGGGTAGGGCGCGGCCCTAGTGCCTGGTGTTCTGGGCCTGGGGTTCTGGCGATGGTGGCGGTGCCGGCTAGAGGTGCGGGGGCTCCGGGGCTCGGGTCTACCTCCGGTTGGGTTGCAGGAAAACCCGGACTTGTCCGTCGGGGTTTATCTGCACCCGGAATTGCTGCCCCTGCTCCTCCTCGGTGTAGCGGAGGGCTCGTCGCCCGAGGCGATCCGCCGGCCAGTAGTGGCCCGCCCGGAGCCTGGTCCGGCCCTTGAGGCTCGGCTGAAACTCGGTGGCGAAGGAAGGGGCCCGGCACCTCATCGCCGGGATGTGGTCGACGGCTGGTTTCTCGTTGGAGGACGTCGAGGAGTTCCTCCACGGCTGCTCCCATCCGGGAAAAGTCCTCGGGCGACGGTGGGTCCAGGATGCGGACGGTCAGCGGCGGCGGTAGGCGAGGGAAAGCCTCCAGCTCAGCCCTTACCGCCTCCCGCGTCAGTGGTTGCGGGTGGGTGACGATACGTCCGTTTCTCCCTCGTGATAGGGCTTCATTTTGTTTAAGCTCGCGGTTCTCCGCCGGCGGCTGCCGGGTATGCGGAGTTGTACGATGTTGGGCGAAGGAAACTTCGTGTTCAACTTCGGGTTCAAGACGGCTCCTATGCCGTACTCACTGGCTTCCGTCTGCAGGACGAACTTCTGGTTGAAGTCCGGGCATGCCAGGACTGGGGCTTCGGTCAGCCGTTTCTTCAGCTCCTCGAAGGCGAGATCCTGCTTCTGAGCCCACTCCCACTTTTGGCCCTTTCTTTAGCAGCGATGTCATGGGCTCCACAACATCGGCGAAGTTGGGAACAAAGCGGCGATACCAGGAGGCGATCCCCAGGCATCTCCGGAGTTCCTTCAGGCAGGTCGGGGGCTTCAGCTCGCGGATGGCTACAACCGTGTCCGGATCCGTGTGGATTCCGGCCTCTCTGATGACGTGTCCCAGGTATACTATGCGGCTCTGGAAAAAGTCGCACTTTCCTCGGTTCAGCCGTAAGTTGGCGCGGCGCAGGCACCGGAAAACCTCCCGTATGTTTTCGACGTGCTCCTCCAGGGTGGAGCCGATGACGATGATGTCGTCCAGATATGCGGTTCCATGTCTGGTCCGATAACTGTGTCCAATGCGCACAGAGTTCTCGTTCAACTGACGATAGTCAACGTACATGCGGACGTCTCCGTTCTTTTTGGTCGCGATGACGATGGGCGCACTGTGAGGGCTCTTTGAGGGCTCGATTCACCGAGTTGATGGTTCCGCACAGGGGCGGGTTCTGCTCCGGCTTTTCCTCAATGCGGTCGCAGAAGCGGACTCGCTTACTGGAGGAACGGAAGGGGTTCCGTTGCGCGGCGGTGGCGTTTGAAACGGGCAAAACATGGCTCCAAATTGGCGGTGGCTGGCTTCCCGTCGTGTGCGGGACTGGTCGTGGTCCCTCCGGCGGCGCTGGCTCCATCGGGAGCGGGCTGCTCCTCCCGGTCGGTTCCGGGCTGGCGGTGCCGCGGTTGACTGCGGCTGCTGGGGCTCGGGGCCGAGCTCTGGGTGCCGGGGTAGGCGTGCCTTCGGGTGTCCGGTGTGTGGCGAGCGCCTGCGGCTGGTGGCTCGGTTGCTTTTGGCTTGCGTGTGACCCCGTGGTGGGTCGTGGCGGCGTTGGCCTGGCGGGAGGCGTTGGCTGGCCCGGGGTTGGGCTCCGGCTCCAGTCGGGGCGTCTCGCGTCCCAGGGTGGTTTCGTGTGGTCATCGGGTAGCCGGCTGAGGCTCTGGCTGCCGGAGAGGCGGCGCTCCGGTTCGCGTCCTCTGGTCCCGGGTTCCTGGGGGTAGGTTTTCTGGTGGTGGCGCTGGTGCTCGGCGGTTCATCCTGTCGGCGTCCACAGTTGTCCTGCCCAGTGCCGGCCCTGCCGGCTGGGGTCGGTGGCCCGGGGCTCGCCCGCCCTGACTGCGCGTCACCTCGTAATTAATTTAAAAGTGGAAAAGTTTAGATTTTCTTATATTAGAGACATTGCGTCTTTTAAAATTAGCGTCTTCCCGAACTGCTTTAACACGATTTGCTCTGGTGACCTCTGGACAGAGCACGTTGTAGTTAAAGAGTTCGAAGCCAAAAAAAAAAAGCGGCCAGAGGGAGTACGGCTCCCTATACAAACACAAGCCGCTAAGACCACTGCAAAGACCACCTCGACACCCTCAGCCCCAAAAAACTAACCACTTTCTTCCAACTTTCCTTCTAGAATACTAGAGGCTTACGCAGCAAGCTCTCAAAATTGTGTTCTGACAGCTTTTCCTTTGCATCCCAGGTTATTGTGTTTACTGAAACTTGGCTAAAACCAGAGATCCTTAGCTCTGAGATTTTTCCGGGTAAGTACACAATTTATAGAGTTGACCGTCCTGTCCAGCGAGGAGTCGGAGTTTTAATTGCCGTTGACTCCTCCCTTATCTCCGAACTGGTTGGCCTTGACGATGTCACTGACATCGAATTTATCTGTGTGAAACTATCATTTCCAGGTAGTTTTATTTACTTTACATGTTCCTATGTCCCTCCATCAGCTGAAGAGCCTATTTATTGGCAACACCTTTCGGCAATTCGGGCCGTTTCCAAAAGGCTTTCAGATCGAGACCAACTCATAACTCTAGAGGACTTCAACATTCCTGGAGCTTGTTGGTCTTCAGATGGCGTGTCAAATGTTTTTCAGACTGTGGCACAGCACGACCTTATTGATGGCCTGCTTGACATATCTTTGTCTCAAGTTAACCATGTCCACAATTCTTTAAACCGCTTATTGGATCTTTGTT
>VNJU01008745.1:0-20200 GCA_008042675.1 Drosophila seguyi
TTTTAATACCTCTGGCAGGAAGGAAATATGGAAAAGTCATTCAAGTTGCTGGGATTAACTTGCAATATTTTCCATGAGCGGAAAAGAAAGTTTGATTTAGGAGAATCGGACAGAGATAACACCTAAAGAAATTTCGCGGGAAATGAATTTAATTGAACGATTATTAAATTACCTACATATATATTTTGTAAAGAAAGTAAATAAATAAAATAAAATAAAAATTTTATATAAATAAATATGGGTAAATTCAAAGCTTTGGCTATCCAAAGTGATTTGTGAGTTTGCAATAGTATTTATCGCTATTTAGATGATCTCACTAGATTGGCTTAAAATGACATCAACTAAAGAGGAAAATATCAATTGCTGACCTAACCGTATTTACTACGACACTACGATTGATTTTTTGCATTTATTAAAGTTCCTTTCCCTTGAAAATTAAGAAATATACATTTCTCTTTACCTTAACACTCAAAGGAGAAAACAAATATGTACAAAATATTTGAAATTAAATTATTTAATTAATTTTTTAAGACTACGTGTGTCTTGTTTGAATAGGATTTGAAAACTTATAATTTATAATTTGTTGGCTCAAAACGTTCTTTTTATTATTTAAACTTAAAGATTTTCAAATACCATAAAATAACAACAAATAAGCACAAGGCCTCAATTAGTTGCTTAATTACCTTTCAGAGGATATCAATAGAGTTTCTCAATATGTAAAAATTTCATTGAACTTTTATATTCAATAAAAAAGACTAGTGGCATTTTTAATAGAAGAAACTTAGAAAAAAATCCAATCAACACCAGTTGCGACTAGTTACCCGTTGCAAAAATTGGCAACTTCCTTCAATTGGGCGCCAAGTCATTAGCTGCCCCCCAACTCCTTGCCTCCTCGTTTACCCCCTTGGAGCCCACTCGAAGTACCGCTATGACTAGACAGGCCTTGTCCACATATTTCTTTATTTTTCCTTTTTTTTTGTATTTTTTCGTATGCAACCATTAGCCGCCGCATCAACAAACGAGACGCCACACACACACACTACTAAATCTTGGGAGACACACACAGATACGCGCAGGTGGATCGCGGGGGTAGAGGTGAAGGGGAAGGGACCTGGTGACGTTTGCTCTGGGGCCCCTTCACTTTTTGTTGTTGCACTGCAACAAACTATATTTTATATGATAAATATTTGAAAACAAAATATTACTCTTGTCCTGGAGTTTATATTACTGACCACTTTCTCAATATCCAGTATATATACATATGTAATTAATTTTAAGTATTTTCCATACGATAAAGTTGACAAAAGCTTTGTTCTTTGTCGAGATACTCATAAACTGAACCTTGGGAAAATAACAAAAGAATGGAAAGCGTGAACATTGGAAAAGTGGTCCTTAGGAAAAACGTGCACAATTTATTTCATTTTTTTATTTTAATTAGTTGTACTATTAATTATAGAAGAAAGCATTATCTGATTTGTCTCAGTGTGCTCATCGTCTTTTTTTTCGTGGTCGGATGAAAAAGTTGCCGCAGCAAGTGCAATTCGCGATTCGCATTCCGCTGGCCGAAAGTATCTTTGGAGTTTTGCATCTTGTGGATGTCTGCCGCGCTTAACTGTAAATTGAGGCATGTGCCTCTCGCCCCCTCTCTCACCATCTCTCCATCTTTCTCCCAGTCTCTGGACTCTGAGCGCTCTGCGCTCTCTTTTGTTTGTCAAGTTCAATGTGCGTTGACAATTTTCCCCATTTCCCAGTCCAAATGGGCGGCGTTTTCCACATTGATTGGTGTGTGTGTGTGTTTGCACTTCTTGCACTTGGTGCCTCATTGTGCTTGTGCAACTGTGCGTGTATTTTAATTTATTTTAAATCGAACGGCAATTTAAATTTAAAGCAAAAGGTTGTGATTCAACCCGGAACTTGAAGAGTCTGTAAGGTGCCGCGTGTGTTGAGTGGTTTTTAGTTTTTCTGCTTTTCAGCCAATGTATCTATGTATCTACGTATCTACGTATCACCATCGCCAAACGCAATGCATAAATCAGCCAAGGAAAGAAAGAAGAAAAATCTTTGCTTCGTTTTTTGTTGGTTTTTTTGTGAAAGCGCAAGTCGTTTTGGCTTTGTGTGTAGCGTAATTTTTACACTTTTACCAAAGAGAAAGAAGACTTGAAGATACATAGATACTTACTCTTTACATACGCTGCACGCTGCTCATAAGCATCTTTTCTCTATTACCAACCGACAAACACGATTCATTCGTCGCTGTTTGTCTTTAAGCCGCTTAATTGAAAGTCTCGACTTGACTTATGACTTTAAAGAAAAGCTGAATATATATGTAGAGACTAGAGAAACGCTAAAATAAATTTGAGTTACATTTTATTGATAGCAAAAGAGACTCTTAAGCTTTCAAAACACACACTGATCCCATAGTGTTTCATTAATATCTTCTAGTGCAATAAATAATAAATAAATTTAACTAAAAACGCAACAAAAGTGTTTAAAAAAATATGTCAGAAAATCTAATGAGTGCTTAGTTTACACATCCGCAAATGTTTCTATTTGCCAATCAAAAGTGCATGTGCTCAGAAATAAAAACCAACAACTTGACAACCAGAATAAACAGACCACAGACAAGCCGCTAAATAAGGTAAGCCATAGCGAAATTAATTTTAATAATCATTTTGCCAAGTTTAGTCTTTATTTTTATTTATTTTTTTTTTTTTGCATATCCATTTGTTAACTTGTTTGCTATGTCTATTAACGGCATTCAAAGCTCCGGGCTGTGAGCTCATCTCTCGCATCTCAATGATATTCATTCTGATCTGTGGCCCAAAACTTGTTCGCTTGCTGATTCACATTTTTCACAGCTACGTTTTTGGCCCTGTTTATTTATTTACAGTTTACAGTTGTGATATTGTTTGTTATATATGCAAAGATATATACGTATGTATATCTTGACAGGCACGTTCAAATATTTAATCAGTTAACTGTCTCGGCTTGCTTTCCAAATCGCTGCACATCTTTACCCACCCGCACCTGTTGTTGTCAGGCCCAATGTCAAGGTTGCCTTTGTTGTCGTGGTTGCTTGGCTAAACATTTCTGAGCTTCAAAGTTAAATACCAAAAAAAAAAAAACAATAAATAAATAATATACATAAGAGTTAAAATAAATTGTAAAATGCCCGAGTAGCCGGCTTATTGCCAATTGTCTGCTGCTAATTGAAGCTCAACACTTCTCAAGTGGAACGAACGCCCCGTCGTTGTTTTTTTGTTTTCTTTTATTTTATTGTATAATTTGTAATTGCTTCATTTTTCGGACAAGCCATAAGAGATATTTTACAAAACTAAATTAAGTGTGGCGAGCAATTAGTTGAGTCTTAAGTTGGCTATTTACAAAACGTAGGCAGATTAATGGCCGTCGAAAAAAAAAGATTGGGACGTTGAACGTGATGTGAGATTTTGGAGTAAAATGAAGAGTTTTTCAAGCTTATAGCAGGTAGATTAAGGTAATTATCTGATGTTTTTTGTGGACTATTTTTGTTGATTTTTTCAGTAAGAACAACAAATTTCGCTTGACTTCGGGTAGAGTTTGTAGTATTTTTTAACTTTAAAAATTGCGTAAGGTATTTTTTATATTCTTTGGTTGTTTATAAAAAGTTTAGAATTTTGAAAACATTTATATAAGCTGCAAAAATAAAAAATATATAATTTTAATATTCTTTCCATAACTACAGTTTTGAAAACAATCGAATTATTATATTAAAATAATAGTTCCCATACAACATTTGATCAATTTATAACAATTATTAAAACTTAAGAAAATTCAGCAGAATTTTTAAAAAAGAAATACAACATTCTTTCGTAAATACAGCCTAGCAAAACTATTTCTAGAAACAAACTAAAGACCAATTATAATATTTATTTATAGTTTCCACATAAAGCTTGGCAAATATAAACACAAATATTTTTTAACAGCGTTTTCCACATTTTACTTTTATTTATTGCTAATAAATAAATTTAAAGATTATTATAATTAATTTAAGCACAGAATATTTTTCAAGGTTATAATTAAGTATCCATAATTGTGTCAAATGCATCTATCAACATCTTTTGGAACCGCCAGACCTTTAACATATTATTAGCCATATAAATATCTACGAAATTGTTGGTCAATTAATAAGCCATTAGGGCAAATCTTTTAGTTTGAACCTAGAGCAAAAAATAGAAGGCTAACGTTTATCAATACCGTTTTCTATTCTTTTGGGTTTGTTTTTTACTTCTAAGAATTTTTGCCCCAGAGCCGAGATGAAAAACCGTTAAGCATTTCACCTGGAGCAAGTCTCGGAGAAGAGAGAGAGAGAGAGAAAAAAAACTATCATAAATTTGACTTTTTAATGCTAATAAAACATTTTTACGAGTCTTTTATGTGTGAAAATTACGCAGCAGGGCATCAAAATAAACGAGACCACGAGCTGCAGAACAGTTAGGCCAGCTGGCACAGGTGTAAGCCAAGTTAATATAATACGTAATTATGGCAGCCTCAGCCGAACCTACAGCACACACATATCTCACATTTTTCTACAGCTCTCTGGGAGGAGTTAACTACCTCAGTGCACACAAGTAGAAAAATATTAGTACTTAAAACTATTTAAATGAGAATCTAAACAGCACATAAATAGTTGTACTTAAAAACTTTTTAAATGAGAATTTTAAAAAGCCCATAAATAGTGGGGGAACAGTTAAGATTTTCTCAAAAATATTTTCCAAAGTGCAGCTGTTACCTTCGGATCATGACTTGGAGAAATGTGTGACTTTGGTGTGAGGTGACACCGGCGGAGAAAGAGAGAAACTAAACCGAAACTACTGAATAACAAGTGTAGAACAATAAGACGGTAGAAAACTGGCCAAGTAGCTGGAACGCCACAGCAGGTCACTGAACTGACGGACGCTTCAAATATATATTTTACACCAAGGCATTAACAAAAGCAAGTTCCCCTTTCAGAGCCATGATAGAGCGGTATTAAGTTGGCCAGTCTTATACATATATGTATGTATATAGTTCTCTTTTTTATCTACCGTGAAGGCTTTTATTTATGTTGGCCTGAAATTTGCCAAAAAGTAATGCTTGGTAGATCATAAAACTTGCTAATATGGTTAATTTTAGATGCGGATTTTTGTTTATTATGTCACATGCCCACTTGTGGGTACGAATTCGGGAACAGGTTCTGGGTATGAGTCGGGTCATAAAGTGGTATTTATTTGAGAAAAGTATTGATTTTACCTGAGGTTCTTAATTTTTTTTAAATTTATTACGGCAAAAACAAACCTTTATTTTGAAAAGTAAATAATTAAAATATTTTTTATAAAAGCTTTAAATTAATATTTGTCAATAAGTATAATGATAATCTACATTACTGGCCAATTTAATGAAGGATTCGTGAATTGAATTAAGAAATTTATTACCTAACAATTTATCTTATTAAAAATGTTGAAAAACCAAGAACTAAAATCTTTTTTACTCTCTCCAATATGTATTTTCTAATCCTTCGTAAGTGATGAAAATGTTTGGCTCTTAAATTTTCAATGCAAAGGTAAAGTGTTGTAAGCTTTTAGATTTATCTTTTGTTTTGTACAACAGTGACTTCAATCCGCTTTGCTGTACTTTGCTCAGATCCTATTCTGGCATTCTAGAACGCTCCCGAACAAATTGCGTTATAATTGATGACACTCTGTGAAATTGGTCTCTGCCGGCGGAGAATGTCCGGCTGCGAACCACCGCTGCCAATAACTGTAACCAACTTGACGAACCTCGTTCCCATTAGCGGCAAACTCAACCACTTGCTTGACCCACTCTGGAGCATCCACAGTACCCGATGCCATGCGATGGATGCCATGTCATCAGACGGCGACGATGGTTAATCGGCCGACGTTCTCATTACGCTCTCCGCGGCCATTTCCGCACCTACTTAGCCGTGTGTAATCCCTATTGACCTCCATTTCCGTGTTGGCCAACTGGTAATGCATCCATCTCCCCTCCCCATAAGCCCTTCGCATGTGCAACCCGATGGATGCAACACACAATTGGTGTTGCCCAGTTGGCCTTTTCATTAGCTTCAGTTTCAATTTGCTATTTGCTGCGAGTATTTTACGATTTGCGCTCAGAGCTCTGTATCGTTTCTCGGCTCGTTTTCTGCCATTTCTGCCTTGGTGTTGTTTGGGCCAAGAAAAAAGCAAAAAGCAAAAACAAAACTTGTTTATGGCTCCTACAAGAATGTGGAAAGCAAAAAAGCCAAAACGAAACGAAACGAAGAGAAAAAAAAAGAAGTAAACAAAACTGGGTTAAAATTGTTAGACAACCTGAAGTTGCAGTTTGCCGTTTCTGAAATATTGCATAGCTCGAGGGGGTCTGCTATTGAGTCTGGTCCCAAGACTAAATAG
This sequence comes from Drosophila seguyi, assembly GCA_008042675.1. Lineage (NCBI taxonomy): Eukaryota > Metazoa > Arthropoda > Insecta > Diptera > Drosophilidae > Drosophila > Drosophila seguyi. The sequence continues at coordinate 6,429 of VNJU01008745.1, forward strand.
TAAAAAATGAAATATAAAACGGAAAACTCCGAGGTGGAGTGTGTGTTCGAGTGCTAAGTAGAATGGAATGGATTGGAATGTCGGCTGGTTATTGAGAGAGAACCCGATCAAGCTCGGTGTACTCCAAATTTAATTGACCAAAACTGATTTTATTTAGTTGGAAAATCTCAAGGCGAGCTAATTTGAATTTAAAGAAGATATACAGGGGAAATATAGAGAGGTACCTGGACATTAGGAGAGGTGTTTTGCTATAATCTTTTTAAAATTAAAATAACGCATTTAAAGTACCAAAAAAAAATCAAAAAAAAAAAAACAAATTACACTGAAGCATTACATTTTTTTTTAATGTCTTATTTTGTTAATATAAAATAAATTTGTATAGTTTTCGTATTACTAATTGAATGCAATTTAAAAAGTTTCTGTGTATAGTAATGCCTTTTTTGCTACTGGGCTTTAGAAAGGTAATTTTCTTTGTTTATTAAAAAAACTAATTGGTTATTATGTTAATTAAATTATTATATTATTATAATTATTATATATATTATAATTATTATATAATCTATTCTCGTTCTCTATTCTAATTTATGATGTGGTTTACTGCTATAATTCATTTAAAAAGCGTGGCTAATAGATTAGGCTTGCGATCTAGAAATTAAGCTTTATAAATACGTAATTTAAAATTATATATATTTTTAATTTCAAAATTAGATTTATAATTATGCGTTATAAAAAAAAGGGAATTTCACATTTTTGAAGTTTGATTTTAATAAATAAAATTACTTCCAAAATAAATGACTTTCTTATTTAACTCATTAAATCCGGCCTTGACAACTTTTTATTTATAATAATACTTCAAAAGATAACTTCAAATTATTAAAAATATATTAAACTTGTTGCAACAGATTTAATTTAATACATTAAATTTGAATTTTTTAAGTTTGATGTTTATTTATTTATTTATATTTAATCCTTAAAATTCGACTTTACCTAATTGTTATTTATAATAATCTCTACAAAAAATCATTTATAAAAAACCTTGAACTCTTAAAAATATAATTAAATATCTGCAACATATAGGTATTCAAATCAATTTAATTAAATTTCCAAAAGCTTTATTATACATTTTAACAACTCCTCTTAACCCTCCCTTTCCGAAACCTAATCCCTTTTATTTTTCGCCACGATTCGCGCCGGTTTGCATTGACTTTTGGTGTTGGCTTGCGGAGAGCCACTGCACTTGCGCAAAAAAAAAGTCCAGCAAACACCGAAACCCTACAAGAGTTAACCGAAACGAAACCCGTCTTGGGTATGGTCAGTAATGAAATAAAGCCGAACTGAGCCAACTATCGGCGGCTACTTAGTATGCCCGGCCCGAGTTCGACACTCTCGAAAACGGCGCAACGCAACGTTCGGTTTCAATTGGATTGCTGGTGGCTTATTAATTACCTCACAAACCACACAATTGCGTGGCACATACATAAAACACCCACCAGAAGGATAGAGGGGGAGAGATTTGGAGGAGGGACTCGGAGGGGTTTTCCGCGGCTTTCAGGGGGTTTGTTGCTTTGTGTGTAGAACCCACAAAAGGCGTTGGACAGTGGCGGGTAATACGAGTAATCCAAAAATGGAGACCCCGCTGATGAAGTCAACAGCCTGAACTCGTTTGAAGTTTAATTGTTTCATCTCTCTCTCTATTTCATTTATTATTTAAATTGAATTTGGATTGGCTATTTGATTTTCCATATGCGAATGAAGAGCTTAAGAAAATTGAGAGTGACTTTGTTGATTTTTGCTGTGAATTTTTTTGTTGCAAACTCGTTTTTGCATATTTCTCTGTCGCTGCCGTTGGTTACTTTCAAATGTCAAACGAAGTTGAAGGTGGTCCACAATGATATTTGATTTTTTCCTCGACTACTCGTATATAATATGATTTATATTGAGTCATGTTGGAAATGAACGCAGCGGCAGAGCCTTGAGAAAACAAAAGACTTGAGCAAAAAACTTGTTTGTTGATTTTGTTTTCTTTTTTTTTGCTATTTTTAAATACTTAAAATTCCCATAAAAATAATATAATAATAGAGTTAGATGAAGGTGAAGGAACTGTTATTGTAAGAGGTATATAATTATAATATATTTATATTATATAACTAATAATTATAATACATTTCTATTATATAACTAAAAGTTTAAATTTCAAGAAAGAGGTTTATAAAATAATTTTTTTAAGTAGTTGAAATCCTAACATATTTACAAAAAGTATTAAGATACCCAAAAATAAAATCTTCAAGTATAGTTTATTATATTTTCTTTTATAAAAACATACCATTCAATAAATTCATTACTTAAATATGGTCATTCAAATCCAAAGAGGATGTCTGCTACAAAATTAACCTCACAAAACCCAGACAAAATGCATATTAAAAACGCATTAAAATATTTAGCTTCGACCATTTATCATACCTTCACTTGCGAATTCAATTAAATTCAATGCACGATGCGCAGAAAATCCACAGATGGCGAACAATTCCAAAAGCGATTCCGAAAAGTCATAAGCAAAATCGTGTGTCCCGGCCCGGGAGAAACTTAATGAAGCCTGAGAAAGTTGCCCAAGGCTCTCCTCAGGTGACAATCATTAAAATAAAGCAACAAATAGCCGCCTGGCTAACTAACTGACTAACAAAATACAATAACCACAAACAAAACAGAAAAGTGCAAGGAAAACTGCATGGAAAACTGCAAGTTAAGCTCCAACATAAAAAAATGCGATAATTGCTAACAAATTTGTACGACAAGCGCATGCCAAACATGCAACAAACAAAGCCACAACGCTTTTGAAGAGAGCCTCTGACAGGCTTAAGACTAACTAATTGCATTTTTATTTATTTTCGGCCAGGTCTTAAGAACTCTTTCAAGCCAGCTTAAACTTAAGGCAACTTTTCCTTCTGGTCTTAACCTGGCCTGTTGAGTGTGGTTGTTGCATCTTCTCGGTTTCTGCAATGACCCAGTTTTATGCAAGTGGAACGCTCTGGCCAACAACTGCAACACGGCAACAGCTATTGACCATAAATAGTGAGTCGCAGATCTATGGCCCATTCGAAGAATAATGAACTGGGAGAGGATACCGTTCGAAAAATATCAAAGTCTTGATTTTTTAAGAGGTTTTTGAATGAAATAGAAATTGAAAACTATTTGTTTTTTTTTTGTTTTTTTTCTTTAAAGAAATTTAGCTGCTTTGAATATGTGAAGTATATTTAAATATAATGCAGTTTAGGCATTTATTTGAAAACATATTTGAATTGATTAAAAATATGTATTATATAACATTTTAATAATAAAATTATACATTTAGCAATATTTAAAACATTTTTTACTTGCTTTTAAGGAGTATTGAATTTTAGCGGTAAGTTATAATTTAAATCTAGCCTTTAAAGTTATAAAAATATATATGAAAGTATTTATTAAATAACTGTTAAAGTACTTAAAAGAAACGGATTTTTTAGATTCGTATTAAAGTAATTTTTTGAATAACATTTTGTACAATGAATAAAAGGAGCAATGAGTGTAATAATAACTTGAAACAAGTCAGTATTTTTTTATATACCTATATAGGAAAAAATTATATTTTATAAAATCAGTGTATTCTTTTTTTATTGAAACAATATTATATTTGTTTTATTTTTATAAGAAAAATATAAATTTAGTAATAATTTTTAAATTGTATAAAATATAAACTTTCTTCTTAATAAATGTACAGTCATTTTTATCCAGCTTAATATTCATGGCAATATATAAATTTAGTAATCTTTTCATTTCATAAGATTACTATCAACTATCTTCCTAATAAATTTATAGTAAATTCCATTACTCATTTCTATAATCTCAAAATCTTTAATATATCATCGAAAAGCATTTCTCCAAGTCATACAAAAGTGGCTGCAAAACCAGCTCCTTGCCCAGACACACTCCACTCAATGAGGTTTCGACTTGAAGTCTTTCTCAATGAAGGCTTATAAAGAATTGACTCTGTCTTGACCAGGTTTCAGGTTTCGTTCTGAGTGGAAGAGAGCTGTGGAGTGGCTGGAAGAGAGAAACCAGTTTCTGCTGGGACGGATGGATGCTGGATGGGCATGGAAGAACTTTCTTCTCATTGATTCTAGCGGCCTGCATATAAATAAATAAATTAAGAGACTTTCTTTCTGGCAGAGTGTGTGTGAGTCTACGAGTCTGAGGGGGCTTTGGTGTCATCATCTATTCAATTCTGGCCGTTGATCGGCTCCTCAGCTAACGCCTCACTACGGCTGACCCAAATACTTGGTTGCTCTTTCACCATAGGTCAGAGCCAGAGACTGGGCCCGGTCTGGGCCTGGCTTGGGCTTGGACCTGGCTTTCGTGCACCTTGTGTCATTATGTGACTGGGTATCTGATCTGGGGTCTTTGGGCTGACTGTTGGACCAACAAGCGAACAGATTATGAACACCCAGGCAAGTATTTCCAGTCCTCTTTCGATTATACGCATCTTTATCGGCATCTTCATTAGTTTGACCCAATTTCTTGGGAGTTCTTTTTACTTTCTATTTTCCCTCCGAGCATCTTAAGAATATTTTGGATACATTTTTATGGGTCTCTTGTTAAGCTTTTGATTTGGGGAAGTCGATTTACTTTCATTTGAGGAAATCTCTTTCGTTTTTTTTTCGATTTTATCGGCTATTATTATTATAGATGTGTGTGTGCTTGGGCGTTAGCCATGGCAACTTCCGTTTCGGTGAAGAAATGAAAATGAAAATTGGTAATAATTATTCAAATTTTATATGTAAGTCAAGAGAAGGAAATTTAAATTTTATATGTAAGCCGAGAAAAGGAAATGCCTATTAAGATTGGTGTTATAACAAGCAGTAAATCTACTTTTATATAGTATTTTTTAATTCGATTTAAAGTCAAACAGAATTAGCCTTTATTAACCCCAGAAATTGCACATGTGGTCAGTCTTTACTCACTTCACATGTGGTTTAACCTTTAATGTTCCCATCAACCTTTTGGCTCAACATGCGTGCTCCTATCTGGGTCGCATATTGCCAATTTCTTTTGGCCATTAAAAAAAATACAAAATCCATTTATTTATGGGTCAAAACAAAAGAGTTATAAATCTTTAGAGCGATATTTATAAATCCCACAAATTGAGTGCTCTAATCGATGGGCTGGAGTCTCGATTTCGGGCAAAAAGAAAGCTGATCTGACAATTAACATAATGATTTGATAAAGACAAAAGATGAAATCACTTGGCGGCCATCAAAGTTCTTTCTATTTTTTATTTTTTGCCAATATTTGATATCTTGGCCTGATATATATTGACAAATGGTTTCGGCTGCTCGCTGTGAAACCAGGTCAAGTGATGATAAAGGGCTTTCGTTGGGGCGAAATCCGACTGATAAAATGATTTGATGGACACTTTTAGAGGCTTCATTAAGTTGCATTTAAATATTTAAATATTAAGATGGATCTGTTGGCCTATAAGAACCGTTAAGTGTCCGGGCCAGCTCCTCAGTTCGCATTTACCACGCGATTCGTTCGGTCGGTCGGTCCGATTCGCTGGAAATATGAAATTCGATCCGCCGTGTCTAGTCCTCCTCGTGGTGGTGTCTCTCCTCTGGAGCTGCCATGGAAGCTGGGCTGGCCGCAAGTATAATTACAAGCCGCCTGGTCGCGGTTACTTCTACCCAAAGCCATCACCACCACCAGCGAGATTGCCACCTCTGCCAGTGAATGGATCTTTGGGGAGTCCCCCACCATCGCCACCGCCGGGCGTGCAATCGGACTTCATTGACGATCTGATCGAGGGCCATAAGCAGCAAATCTTATCGAATGTCCTGGGCGTGGCCAGTGAAACTCCCTCGGATCCGGTCTCATCTTCATCCGCCTCCCAGTCTCAGCCATTTTCCCCCCTCGAGGGCGGTGGTGCCAAGGCGTTCCGCGTTAATCGCTGTGCCAGCTGCAGTGAGTTTCAGGGATAATATTATGCTCTCCATAGCGCTCCATGGAAGTGGTGCAGGTCTCCTAGTGCCGGGGGAATGAAACGATCCCGGCTAATCGCTGGATAATAATTGCGAATTTCGAGCTGGTTATTGTACGCCTATTGGGAAACGCATTAAATCGAAACGTGTTTGTGGAACGTGCTGTAAACATAGGCAAACAACTTAATTTTTGCCTTTTTTGTGGCCATTTTAACAGAACTAATCGTTGTAAATTACACGTTTAATCGTTTGGTAAAGGAAAAGTTTAAGAAAAGAAGTGTATAATTTAATGTGTAAAATATTGATAATTAAACTTTTAGGTATTTTTTTTCAATTATAAATTGCAATTAATCGAAGAGAATTGATTTCGATTTAGTATCGAAACGTTTGAAAATCGATAGAGACTCTATTTAAGTTTTTCTCCTAATATATTATTTCGATATATCAAACAGAATTTGAATTTATTTCATACTTTTAGAATGTAGATTTGAATGAAAAATCGATACAGTATCTACATACCGATATTCTGACAAAGATTTCTCTAAAATTTACACTTAAACTAAAACTAAATGTTTTATAAAACGGCTTATAAACCATTATCAATTTAATTAATTTCATGGATAAAAAAAACATAAATAACTATAATTAAAATATATCAACTTCTATAAAAAATAAAATAAATTCTAAAAATAATTCTAAACTATATTGGTAAGGTTTCTTCTTTAATTAAAACTTTAAGCTTCTAAAACTTTACCTTATAAATTCCTATCATATAACTTACGTATAATTTTCATTGACATTAAATTTTAGGTAAAAAGAACTATTTCACATTCAGCTATTTGTAAACTCTAGTTACAATTTTACAATTAAAAATCAATTAGTTTCTCGTTCGATAAATTGACGTACCTATCCCCACCCCCTCGATTTCATTCCCCCCGGGCTGAGACACTTTTCCGCTGAAGACCTCCCAGAGATCCACAGATTCACAGACCCTGTCGAATCGCAATCCTCTTCTTTCAGCCTGCGGCGTACCCAATGTGAATCGCATCGTGGGCGGCTCCCAGGTGCGGACGAATAAATATCCGTGGATTGCCCAGATCATACGCGGCACCTTCCTGTTCTGCGGCGGAACCCTAATCAACGATCGCTATGTCCTGACCGCCGCCCACTGTGTCCATGGGATGGACATGCGGGGCGTGTCCGTGCGCCTGCTGCAGCTGGACAGGAGCTCCACCCATTTGGGGATAACGCGATCGGTGGCCTTCGCCCATGCCCATGTGGGTTACGATCCGGTGAGCCTTGTCCATGACATCGCTCTCCTGCGTCTCGATCAGCCTATACCGCTGGTGGACCCAATCCGTCCCGCCTGCTTGCCCAGCAACTGGCTGCAGAACTTTGACTTCCAGAAGGCCATCGTTGCGGGCTGGGGTTTGAGCCAGGAGGGCGGCTCCACGTCCAGTGTCCTGCAGGAGGTGGTGGTGCCCATTATCACGAATGCCCAATGTCGGGCTACGTCTTATAGGTCCATGATTGTGGATACCATGATGTGTGCTGGCTATGTCCAGACGGGTGGCAAGGATGCGTGCCAGGTGGGTGTTAGTTGGGCAAATCTTTTCTTTTTTTGATTTAAAAGGGAATTAAATTCCTATATATTTTTTCCAGGGTGACAGCGGTGGTCCCTTGATAGTCAAGGATCGCATTTTCAGGCTGGCTGGTGTGGTATCCTTTGGCTATGGCTGTGCCAAGCCAGATGCTCCTGGCGTCTATACGCGCGTCTCTCGTTACTTGGATTGGATAGCAGTGAACACAAGGGACTCCTGTTATTGCATTAATTAGTTTAGCCATTAAAAAAAGAGAAATGAAAAGTAATTAATTATTTATACATAATTATTTATTTATTCAAATTAAAAAATAAAATGATTTAAATGGTTTACTAGACTGATGTTTATATTCTATTGTCTTGCAAATCCTACATAAAGTGGACTGTGAAATTTCCAAATATATTTTTATTTCTAAAAATCAGATCAACATTTTATTGTGAAACCCAAAAGATTTATTTGATTATTACCAGCCCACGATCTTTACAAAGAAAATCCAGTTCTCTTGCTGGAGTTATGTTTAGTTATTTATTTCTTTATTTTTTGCTGACCCACGCAACTCCCTCTCAATCGACATCTGGTTTTACTTTCTTAATGCAAAAGAAATACAAAAAATACACTTACAAATTGTACAAATATTTTGTGGAAACAGGTTATGGAAACCCTTTCACTTTTGAAACCCCTTTAAAAAAATGAATACAAATTGAAGTTAAATCTTAAAAAACTAAAGCCAAGGACATTGCCTGACACATTGTTATCAATATGGTGCCACAAGCTCTTCCCTTTGGATCCCCTCACAGTTGACAAAAGTTTTATCTTTATCCCTTTTCGGACCAGGTCTCGGCTGCCGACAGTTGTTTAATGGATTTTCAAGTTATTTCTGGTATTTTGTTGTAGTTGCCGCTGCTGCATGTCGCAGAAATACGGCGAAAACAAAGATATCTCTCGGCGAAGGAAAGAAACTCGTTTGTGGCTAGGGGCCAAAGAAAATGCCGCATAATTGCCGCCGCCACGGGGGCGGGGCCGCGGACCGGGGCCGGGTCTATACCTAGGACAGGGACGGACATCGAGGGGATCGAGCAGGGGACAGGGGATAGGGTACTGGGGGATATGGAGCCACCGAATCGACAATGTTGTCAATGCTGCCAGGCTGCCCTGGCATTTGATTTTATTTTTAACTAGACTATAATTGATGCCCGGCATTGCTGGGGTTATCGAGAAGGCAGCATGACACAAGGAGGGAGGGGGTTGGGGGAAATCTGTGACAAAAATGAGGAGAGTTCAGGGAACAAGGTAGTTCGAATATAGAAATGTGCGACTGAAACTAGTCTAGGAGTCTTATAAATGTTTTTTTTTTAAGATTTTTAATACGATTTTATGTTTAAGCAAAAGCAAAGGCGAATTTGTTATTTTATTGGTTTTATAATTATTTTCTTTGGCTAATATAATATTTATTTATAGAATTCCCTTAAGATTTCTTCTTAATGTCCTGCATGCATTATTTCTTTTCCTGTTTTTAACAATATTTTTGGTGGTCCATTCCTTCAGTCCAGAAACTTTGCTTTTAAAAAACGAATTGATAATTTATTTGAAGAATTTGGATATGAATTCTTTCCTTTTTTGACAGGAGCCAAGAAAATTTCCTCACTTGCCTTTACTTCATTAATTATTCTAATAATTACAGTGAGTAAATATAATGTCTTTCCCAGCATCCTTGGCCTAATATTTTCGCTAAAATTAGCAAAGATAATCAGATCATTTTATGCTACGACTATTAATATTAGTTTCGTCGCTAAATTAACTTGCTAGAAACTAGTTTACCTTCAAATTTCTTGAAGTCTTTTTTTCCTTTGTGGTTTTTGATAATTTTATGAGATTTTAAGAGTACCTTGAAACGAAGAGGGGTTTTACCTCGCTTCGCTGGCTAATTTAACATAATTCTCACATAAATCTTCAGCGAGTTGGGTAGAGAAATTTTCACGCCTCGCTGATCCATTTCTGGGCTTATTTTCCTTGGAGCTTCCTATGCTTTTATTTATTGTAATTTTTAAAATATTTTTTGGTTTATATATTATGGTAAGGGGTAATAATAAATGTCCTAAAATGCGGCCAGACACGGACATGGGCATCATCAATGCGGCACTTTGCTGCCAAACCGCAAAACATTTTAATAAATTGCCAGTTATTAGTTACTTGCGGAGCAGCAGCGGAAAAAGTGCAATTAAAATGCATTCCATGACAAGGGAGGGGGATGTAAGGGGGGACCAAAGGAAGTTCCGCAGCAAAAGAAAATTAGCATAAGCATTGACTTTTTTCCTGAAAGAAAAAAAGACAGAGAAGAAAAACACTGTTGCGCTAGTTTCCCATAATTTGCCCCAGCAAAGATAATGAGCAAGAAAGAGTAGTCAACGGTTGCAAGGGGGCTTGCATTGGAAAACAGGGGGAAAACCCCTCCCCGAAGAGGCGGGAAAAACTGCGGTCAGTCGCATAGCAAATGGTGTGAAACTTCGCTAAGAGTTGGGGGGACGAAAAAGGGAGAGGGGTTGCATTGTTCAGTTGTTGCTATTGCTTTTATAATTAGCCAGCGCTCCGGCAATTTGCATAAATGTTTTTAATTAAACGCATTTAAAGCATATTTTTCAAACACACACACACCGAGAGAGCAAGTGAATTTGCTAATGAAATCGAATTGAGGGGGAAATGGGAAGTGCCTTCAAGTTAAAGGTTATTAAGCCTAATATGGGAACACGCCAGGGAAAGTAGTAAAAATATTAAAACAATTGCTCTTCGTGGGGCGCTAAGATAAGAGATTTTAAATTAGGCTCTTAAGGGGCTTACTCATGACTAAGCTTTAAGCAGGAAATTGAATTAAAGGCGGCTTAAAGGGGGCACTTTTTTTGTCTATTAACGAAAGCTTTTGGAGTTAGGTCCGAGGGGTACGGAAATATCACTTAAATACATATAAAATATTTATTACATTATATTATTATTAAAATTTCAAAGGTATGTTTATAAAGAGTATATTATATAGAAACAAATATATTATTCTCAATACTGTATAAAATAGTTGAATATCGAAAAATTGTAAGTCATTAATAAAATTTATCAAAAATGTGTGTATTGTATTATTATTATTATTAAATATATCTATGTAGATATCGATTTATCGCGTATATATCTCAACTTTAATTGAAACAATCTAAAAATATATATTTATTTCGAACTAATAAGTAACTACAAATATCCCTTACAATATTGATGCATTTCCTTTAACTATTTACCCTTTCCCCTGTTTTTGAGACATTAAGTTAAGAAAAAATAAGTAAAAACTAGCTCAATTAGTTACCAAACAAAACCCGAAACACCTTCATTATTACATAACACCGAAAGGAGACAAAATAAATGTGAACCTCAATCAACTGCCAACCCACTTATCACTCCCTAGTCACTCTAAACTAACCGCATCCGAACTAACCATAAAATCAAGTCAGCGACGGAGGCGATTAACTTGTTCCATGAACTTTCAAAATGCACCACCAAAAGAAATGAAACGAAACGAAAAGAGACCCCACCAAACAAAAAAACAAAAAGAGATCCCACACCAAGCTTGCCAAAAACTCGATTCAGCCTCGGATATTTCCTTCCTGTGTGCACGACAACCGCAAACTTTTTTTAGTGCCATTTTTCAGCTATGTGCAAAAAAAGAGAAGTACGCAACAATTTATGTCAACTTTCTTTTTATCAAACAAAAAGAAGGAATCAACAACAAAAATTCCAAACAGTTTTCAAAGCCACCGCAAAAATCTTGCAGCACAGACTCCAAGCCCCAAACTCCGACTCCCACTCAAAGTCAGGCCGTCAGGTGGGTTTTTATGTTGTGTTGTTGGTGGACTTGGGCCTGGGCCTGGGTCTTCGCTTCGAACAGATGATTTAGCGACGGGTTTTTTCAGTCTCCACTAGTTGCGGCGGAATTGCCTCCAAAAGAGCTGCAAGAAAGTTGCCGAATCATGGCTCCATGGCCCGACTCCTGCCCCTTCATACACATTTTTCGGGGGAGAGTAATCGAAAAGTATGCGCTGCCTTGGCGGACAGGTGACCAATAACCACGGCACTGGTCGGTTCAGTTCTTAAACTTGTTTCAATTTACTGTATTTTTTACCGCTACCGTTGTTGTTGTAGTTGCAGTTGTTGTTGTATCTGTTATTGGGGCATTGAATACCCTTTTACGTGTGGAATGTTGGTTATTTTCTGCTTCAGGATATTCCCAGGATTTTCTTTTAATTGAAAAGGTGTCGAAGAGAATGCTAGGAAATATTTATTGTAAATTGAAACGATTTGGAATCAAATGAAATGGTGTCCAAAAGTATGCAATGGAATATTTTCCTTGTTTTTTTTACTCGAGGTGTCTGCTTTGGCAGCAACATTTGAAAAGAATTTTAATTGAAATTAAATAAACAGGAATTTGAGCACAACACGGACCATTATTGGTTCTAGTGAAGGTGTTCCATAAAAATTATGGTTTTAATTTAAATGTTTTATATTAAAAATTATTTGTATCGTATTAAATTAAAACTTAAAAACTTAAATCGAAATAAATATTTTGTATACTTCCAATTAAATTTTCAGCCCTAAATTGTACTAATAAATATTCAAATCTTAATTGCATAATTTTAGACACAGCAGTTTCTTTATTTTTAATTTAAAATAGTTTTTGGCAAGTTTACTGTCATTTCTTAGGCTCTACAAAATTTTGAATAATTATAAAATATCTGCTAATTAAGCAAAAAAAAAGTGAAATATTACTTTCATTTCAAATAATTTAAACAAAATGCAAAATGGTTAATCATTTCCATTAGATGCTTCAGGGCATTTCATCTTCTGTATCAAACATTGTAGGCTTTCCACTTATTGCATTATTTTTCGGATTTTTCTCTGCGACTGTCCTTACTTATCGTGTATTTTATTCTTCTCTTTTTTTTTTTTAAACTTTGTTTTTTTATATTTTTTATGTGGCTATAACTGTTGTTTTTGGCCGGTCGGTGTGTGTGTCCGGTAATTACCAATGACGGGAGCAGGAACAAGAACTGGACCGGGATTGCAATGGGCAAACGAGTCGAGTTGGTCCCTGGCCTGGCCTGGAACATCACAAGTCTGAAATCAGTTTCATTATATAAATTGTTACCTTTAGACAATGTGGCAGACAGTTTTGGGCTGGCTGGCAGGCCCTCATTGGGCTCGCTTTTTTTTCTGTGAGGTACTGAAAATTGCACACAATTTGTGCTGCATAATGTCAAAGTTGGTTTCGCGCGAGGCTTGGCGAATTGGATTTGGTATATCCGTTGGATGAAAGTAGCTCAAAGTAACGCACTTGACTTCAATTAGACAGCGAGCACTTACCAATTGCCCGGCTTGGCTCCCTTTCCCGGGTGGGAAGTCTTTTTTGTTTTTGTTTTCGCTGGTCAAACAGCTTCCTCCTCGAAAATGGCAAACTGTGTCAGTCAGCAGCGACTTTGACTGGCATTCGTCTGGCATGCCCCATCCACCAGCCACCACCATCTCCCATTGCATCCCATTTCATGGCATCCGACTCCAGTTGTTCCTCTGTACCCGATCTTCTCCAGCGCCCATCTCGGCCTCTCTCAGGGTCCCATTTGGTCATTTTGTTTGCTCCGGCACTGAGGTTTACAATGGAGGGTCTTTAAGGAAATATATTTTAGTAGTTAACTTAGTCAGGGAAATATTATAATATGTATTAGTTATAAATTTTATTTTATTATTAAATTAAAGGTTAAATATATAAAATATACGGGAAAATCCTCTTAAAACCTTTAAAACTGTGTTCAAAATTATGTTACCTTATGGTCACAGAATATGGTTCCAAATACATATTGCATACTTTTAGGCATCATTTTAAATTCTAGATTATTCTAGATTTGCAGCTTAGTGAATATTTTTAAATAAAGGATTACTTACGATCTTATAAAATTTTCAAAATATTCAGCCATGCTCCGGTAATCGTAATTTTTTTTCGATTTCGATTTGGCCAATATTTTTCGATTTCGATTTTAGGTGCTCCGGTTTTCGCAAAATTTTTGCTATCGGAATGTTTAGTTTACTTACTGCTTGATTTGTGCTTTCCCTGGATATAGTAGCTCATCGCATACTC
>VNJU01008748.1:0-16794 GCA_008042675.1 Drosophila seguyi
TTTTGAGATCTTCAAGGTTTTTGTTCCACCAGGGAACAGCCCTTCTGATCTTGCGAACCTTTTGCTCGCAGCTGGCGTGATATGCCGATTCAACGTTACTATGAAGCACAGTAGCTTTATGCTCTAACTCGTCTACGGATGTTTTCGGACGGGTTGAGCTGTCTCTGGATTGCTCAAGTTCAAAACAGAAAAGATCCCAGTTGGTCTTTCGGGGAATTCTAGTAGCTAGGCTGCATTGTGAGGCGCTTCCTATGTCAAATCTAATGTGTTGGTGATCTGACATAGTGATCTCACTCGCAACGTGCCAGTTTGAGACAACGGACAACATGTTCATACTGCAGAGAGTTAAGTCAAGGACTTCCTCTCTAATTGCATTAATAAACGTAGGCTCGCTGCCCTGGTTTAGTATACCTAAGTTATTACTAATAATATATTCAAAAAGGCACTCACCCCTTTTGTTGATGTTGCTGCTCCCCCAGACCGTGTGGTGCGCATTGGCATCGTAGGCGTCTATCCATCTGAGCCGGTTCCTCTGGCAGTGCTCAACCAGGGCTCAAGTAGCCGCCGTAGGCACGTCCGCCGAGTCGCCGGGCAGATAGGCGGAGGCAAGCACTGCCTTGTGCTCGCCATGGGCAGTGGGTATTTCAGCCCAGACCGCCACCAGGTCCTCAGTTATGAACTGTGAAAGGGGAACAAATGTTAAATTTTTGTTAAGTAACAACGCCGCTCTAGGGCGAGGTTGGTCGTTTGCATAGACCAGCTTACCAGATGGGGTGCTTAGCCCCAGGACACGACCAGCATTTATCCACGGCTCCTGGATAAATGCTATGTCCATTGTAGCGAACCTCTCGCAAAGGACGTCGGCTGCGGCCTTTGCGTGATGGAGGTTCGCTTGGAGACATCGGAGGTGTCTCCTGGTGTTGAGAGGAGTGGGGGGAGGCGGACCGGACATTAGTCCGCCTACTTGCGGCCCGTGGCCGCCATCTTCCGGCCACGATTTGTGCCTAGAAGGGCCTCTTCCTCCTGTGTGCGCCTTGCACTCTTTGTTACGCGCCCGGTGCCTCGTGTGGTGCGCCCGGTTCCGCGCGTTATGCGTCCAAAGAGAGGAGGGAGCAGGATCTTCCGCAGTGCTGCGGGCTCCTGGGTCACAGCGGTGCCCTGTGGTGTCTCTGCAGCCATAACAGGAGCACTGGCCGTTGAGCAGGTGGGCTTCTCCGCTGCGAGAGCGGGAGCCACTGCCTGTGCCTTGTTTTGCGCGCCGGCTTTTGGCTTGATCGTAGCCGTATCCCACGCAAAGTTGAGCTGGTGGCCCAGCGCTTTCATTCTGTTTGCCGACACAGGGTCAAGCGCAACTGTCAGAACGGCCGTGTTCTGCCTCATTTCGCGGTGAAAGACTCGCCAGTCTCCCACGCGCAGGCCGCTGTTTTGGCCTTCAATGAGGTTGAGAATCTCAGCCGTCTTCATGTCCGCGCTTGGAAGCGGAAAGTAGCCGATGAAGACAGCGGCACGTGGAGCCTCTGCTTCAGGAACTACCTTAATGCGGACGTCCTTCCACAGCCGGAGCTTTGGCACCTCTGTGCTTAGCCACTCCAGCCATCCAGCCCGGACAAAAGGTGCAGCCGGAGAACAGAGGCTTCAAAGAGCCGTGTCTCAGAGCGATCACCCTCGTCAGGATGGCGGACTGGATCTTCGAGAGCTGCTCTGTCGTGAGCAGACTTCTAGGATAATCGGCCAAGAGTATTGCCATCTTCACCGAGCTGGCAACATCCCTATAAGAGGCCATGACACCGACTTGGGGTGTCTGCTCCTGTATTGCCTGCCCAGCCGCAGTTTCGGCAGCAGAGTCTGCTGGAGCCTCCGTGGCAGGCAGTACGCTTGCAGGTTCCCTCGTCTGGGCACTATGTGCCGCGGTTCTAGTCATGACCTTCTTTGACGACGCCTCTTCTGGGGTCGTATTGGCCGATCTTAAGCGTTTGGTGGTCGCGCCACTCTTGCTGGGTCCTGCCCTAGGAGGGTCCATAGGCTTCTGAGCGAGCCTTTTGGCCTCCTCCAGGGGCATGCCGTTCGCAAGGTGTCTGCGCAACCTTTTCCTTGCGGCAAGCCGCTTTGGCTTATCTACCTTGGGAGAGGCGAGAAGGGCTTCTTCCTCTACCATGGTGATGGTGTCGGTGCCAGAGCCTTGTGAACAGATGTCCATGGCTATTTCGGGCTCCCGAATAGGTTCGATGTTAATCGATGTGGGGCTGCTAGAGCACCCTGTTTCATTTTCGTTATTGGTATCCATATATTGGTCCCACGAGTAGTGAGGAAAGGAGTATCCCCCGGGGCAGAGCCTCATACCCCGGATCGGGCGCTTGTACGACCGGAGATGCCAGGTATCCGGAAGCCACCGTTAAAAGACACACTAACGTAGTGACATTCATCACGGGGTACGGTAACACCGGTGATTGCGGGTTTGATTCAAGTTGTCCTCTCTAGAGCCGCCATATTTAGTCTAGAGCAGGGGCACCTCGAGCAGGAAGTGGTTCTTCACCACGTATGGTCAGTCCTTGGTAGTCGGCATGTGACTGCCAACACCCACTGGCTGAGTCAGATCGGCGCGGCGACGGGCGCGCACGCTTCCTTAACAGAACTTTAGCCCCCACATATATTTATGTTAATAAACTTTATATTCTTATCTGTCTAGTATAATATCGATGACGATACAATATCGACCGCGGCGGCTTCTAGAACAATATCTGCAAAAAGCAAGGTCGAAAATTGGCTTAGCACTGAAAATTTCAGAGGAAAAGCGGTATTGAAATAAGTAATATATTTTATTTAAGCTACCGATTTTGTTTAGTTATTAATTTTATAATTCTTTATACCCTCCATAGTACTTTTTCTCAAACCGAGACCATACATAAAACTATTTCCATATGCGTTGAGGTGAATCCGTAGCAGCTTCACTCAAGGCTTGACTAAGTAGGGACTCTTCAGATTGGTCCGACGTATGCGAAAAGTGAAAAAAACATTCTTGCGATGCTTAGATCTGACAAAACTGAACTTTTTCGTAGCAAGGAATAAACTTTCTTATTTTAAAGCAGCCGACTACTGTTTAATACTTTTTACGATTGGACAATGAAACTAATTTGTATCTAAATGCTTGTCGCCGGTTTTTCCTCTCCTAATTATATTTATATTTTCACTTTGACATTCACTTTCACTTAATTTACCTTGGAAAAGAGAATTTTCTTTTGTCGAAGTGGGATGGGTTTAAAATATAAGTTTTTAAATATTATTTAACTACTCGTTTGTAATTAAAAATTATTTTTATATTCCGGTTCTCCAAGACTTTTTGGTGGCAATTTTGATGAGTGGATTTTTGCCCTGTTCTTCGCGATTTAAAAATAGGGACAACAAAATTGAAACAAATTGAAACTTTTAACGACATTCGCCCAAGGATCGACTAATTAGTAAATAAGTATTATTCAAAAAGAGAACACAACTCCATATGTGTTGATGAAATGTTGATGAATAGTTGATGACCGGTACTGCAGGGTATATACAAACATACATCACATACATACATTAACTTGAACTAGATATGTTCGGTTGTAGTAAAATAATAGAAGTGAAAACTACAAAAAAAGGTTGATTAAATTTGTTTTCTAATTAAAATTTACACTTCTTTACAACAACTTTTGTTTAAACTAAACTATATTTTTCCAAGATAGTACAGTTATAAAGCGCCCCAGGGTGAATCGCGAGGTTCCCTGGTGGAGCGATAGACTTGCAAAATTGACAAAAGTGAATGAACTTTTGAAGTGACCTAGTAGAGATTGTTTATCTGGTTGAATTTAACACAAACCCATGTTTGAAATTTTTCTAACACCCTCAAAATCTTAAGTTATTCTTAAAAAAACGTTTTTAGGTACATTTTCGCTTTAAAAAATTCCAACTCGAAAAGTTTTTGACCAATTTGAAAAAGTCTTGGCGCTTTTTAAAGCCTTATAGAAAAGCTTACAGGAAAAAAATAACTTATTGTTTGTTTCGAATGAGAAAAACCAAATTTTGGCTTGGAAATATGAAATTTACACTTTTTTTCTTGTTTTTTGACATTGAAAAATCGTCATAACTTCATCAGTTTTCGTTATATTTTCATGAAATTTGTCTTGTTTTATTTGCAATTGACTAGAAAACAACAAATTTTTGTGCATCACTGAGAAATAGTGGTGATTTGTTAAACAAAAATGGCGTCAAAGTCGAAAAAACACGGAAGAAAAGTGAAATCTTCATATTTTAAAGCAAAAATGTTGTATTTTTTATTCGCAACAAACAATAAGCTATTTTTTTCTGTAAGCTACATTTTTAAGGAATTTTTTAGAGGGTGTTAGAAAAATTTTAAACATGGTTTTGTGATATATTCGACCAGATAAATAATCTCTGCTAGGTCACTTCAGAAAGTTCAAAATTACTGTTACACTGTGAAATATAGTATTATTATCAGGTGCATTTCCCAGGGTCTCGGATCAACTCGCATGGCGAACCAGATGGGTTTACTACTCCAGCGATCAGGCGCGATCACAGTCTGCTAGGTGGGCAGTCAAATCTTTTAGCCCCTTTAAAGCCTCGGGGGGCGATCAGATTCCAGCCTTGCTACAATATAGTATTGAGATAATTATCTCACCACTTGTCGGTCTGCTTAAGGCCAGTTTTGCATGGGGATATATACCACAATCTTGAAGAAGATTCAACATGGTATTTATTCCTAAACAAGGCAACCGAGCTCTTAACCAACCCAAGTCATACAGACCGATAAGTCTTTCGTCTTTCTTTCTCAAGACTGCGGAGTGGCTGGTGGACTTGCACGTGAGATGCACTCTCCAGACCACCAAGCAATTTGCCTACATCAATTGCGGAACAGAAGGGGGTCGCTTTTCACCATTTAGTCAGCCAGATCGAGAAATCTTTTAAGTCTAAGGAAATTGATTTGTGCTCCTTCCTGGACGTAGAATATGCTTTCGACAACACTGGCTATCAGTCAATCTCCAGAGCTCTATCTCATAGGAACTTTTACGCAGTTAGCGTAGCCTGGATAGAAGCTATACTACGACAACGAGAAATACCTCCGCGTTAGACGCGACGACGGCCAGTATTAAAGCGGCCAGACGGTGTTCACAAGGAAGAGTGCTGTCTCCCTTGCTATGGTCATGGTCATTGTAGTAAACGAACACCTAGAAAAACTACACAGCCACGGAATAGAAGCAGAAGACTTGACCATTGTAGTCTCAGGGAAGTTCGGCAACACTGTCACCAAACTGGTACAAGGGCACTCAATTTCGTTCTCGACTGGTGAACAAAAGTGGGTCTCAACATCAATCCGCACAAAGCGATTGAACTGCCGTTCACCAAACGGTACACCAATGACACTGGTCATAGGTCGTCATTGGGGGGACTCCCGTACAGCTCTCTAGTAAGGTCAAATATCTGGAAGTTGTTCTAGATAAACTACTTAACTGGAACTCGCACCTCAACAAAACTATTACCAGCCTCACATGCTTTGTGGGCATTTTTTTTTATATTCATATTTTATTAACACTATAAAACAACATAAAAGTGACAAAAAAGTGCAGGAAGAGCCATACCGTGGCGTGACGGGGCAAGGGCCCGCATTGTGCGGTACGGCCGCAAAGCAATGCTTCGCACAATGAAAACCCGTTCAGAACGCCCTCTCCTTACTCCATATCTCCTGTGACCGCAGCGACTTCATCAGCTTAGCTGAGAATTCAGTATCAGCGTCTCATATTCTGGGGTCTGCCAGCATCAGCGGCACCAGCGAGTCTACGTTGAGCTCAGTACCTGGTACCGACTGCAGCGCCTCAGGTCCGTGGTGCCCGGTAGTCCATAGTCTGTACGCTGAATCGGCCCCCCAATCGCCTCGGCCCACACCGGCGCCGCATACAGCAACTGCGAGGTGACAACGCTTGCCAGCAGCTTACTGGTGGCGAGCTTGGGCCCTCTGGTGTTCCGCAGCAGACAGGAAAGGGCTCCCACCGTCCCACTGGCCTTCTTCTGGGCATACTCGAGGTGCTCCTTGAATGAGAGCCGAGTATCGAGGAGAACGCCTAGATATTTAATCGCCCTCTATCTCTATCACGGCTCCGCCGACGCGCATATCGGACTTTTCCACCGATTTCCTGCTTGAAATCAGCACACCCTCCGTCTTCTGTGCCGCTAGCTCTAATGCCAAGATTCGATGGCCTTGATCGCTCCGTTCGCCTTCTCCTCCACTGCAGCGCGCTCTTTCGCAACTACGACCACGGCAATGTCATCTGCAAAGCCAGATTACCACGGTAGTGTCGCTGGGCATTGTTCGCCGGAGGACACCATCGTACATGGTATTCCAGAGTAGGGGCCTCAGCACGGGGCCCTGCGGGATTCCGGCGGAGGCTTCGTATGCCCTGGAACCCATGTCTGTGTCCACGGTAAGAACCCTATCGCTAAGGTAGCTCTTCACGAACTGCCTCAGGTATCCTGGGATGTTAAGGGCAGCAAGGCACTCCAGCGTTCGGTTTCAGTCGGCGGTGTTCCTTATGTCTAGAGTTACCAGACAGTAGCTCTTGGAGCAGCCATTCCACCTCGTGCCGGATATCGCCTTCTCTGCTATCGCCTTGACAATCTCGATGGCGTCCAACGTCGACCTTTCTTTCCTGAAGCCAAACTGTTTCGGAGAAAGGGCCCCGGCATCCTCGGTCACGGAATTTAGCCGTGGGCATGTCGTAGACTGTATAGTAAAACGTTGGGCCTTGATTCCAAATCCATCTTGTGGCTTTACTGCATGATGGTCAGGCCTATTATGACCTATGCTGCTCTTGTGTGGTGGCCCAAGGTGCAGCAGGTCACGGCCATTCAGAAGAGTAGTAAGCTGCAGCGGCTTGTGTGTGTATCTCTGTCGTGAGCTTTACGCATATGCCCAACTGCGGTTATTGAGAAAATTATTGGATTGACTCCGCTACACATTCACATACAAGAAGGAGCCGCAAAAGCCTTCTTAGAATAAAACTGGGTTACTGACTAATGATGCTGGTCATGTCAGTATTTTGAATAATATTTCTGGCTTAAAGATCTGCAGCAGTACAGATCTTATGACCACGAAGCTCTACTTCGGGGCGAAATGTAGGACTATCATCCCAGACCGTAGGGCTTGGGATAATGGCAACCGTTGAAGCGACCTTAGGAGCCTGCATTGATTCACTGAGGGATCCAAAACTGAGCAAGGGGTGGGTGCGGGGATCTTTGGACCCAATACCAGAGACTCGATTCTACTGGGTAAATGGCCCAGTGTCTTTTAATCAGAGATTCATGTCATTGAGGCCTGCTTTAAATTCATCCTGGACAAAAGGATGAGAGGAACTACAATATATATCTTTTTAGATAGCCAAGCGGCGATCAAAGCTCTATCCTCTATCCGGCAACGAAAACGCAGCTGAGCTGGCAAGAGTCGGCTCAGCGACTCCTTTACACGACCCGGAGCCTTTTTGTGGCTTAGGGTGGGCCGCTGAGAAAGATATAATAGAAAGATGGGTTAAAGAGCTGATACATCCGCTATTAGGCAGGAACACTGATGGATGTTTCAGGATGGACCTGAGACTATTGAAAGCCTACCTCACCGGCCACCATGTTTTAAGGGGGTATATAAATGTAGCACTTTTAAAAAATCGATTAAAAAAAAAAAATTGTTTTTTCTTAAATTTTGATATCTTTTGAATGTGTCTGGTCCATGTTTCAAGTCAAAATTCGACCAAATGACTAAGTTATAATCGAAAATGCATGCACCTATGCCTCGTAGGTGTCTCTCCCTCCTATTGTGTTTTTTTTTCGCCTATTTTCTTTCACGAAATACGTTATGAATTGCCATAAAGGTGACAAACTTAGTCAAAACGTAGAACGAATCGTTAAACGCCACAGCTTGGCGCTTGACCCCTAAACATTTGAATTCGGGGATATTGTGGATATTGCAACATTTCTCGCCACTGGAATTTTCAACGAGGGTTACACCGACTTGTTGTACTGGAACTGTAGATTGGGCAACAGTGCAAAGCGTTGTGGATCATGTGGACAAGCATCGAGTGAAGCGTGCGAAAGAACGCTGCAGTTGTTCCACGAAGGAGGCTGCTAAAAGGCAGGCACGAGCCGTGAAAAACGAATTTTACGAAGAATCCGAGTATCTAATATGGAAATTTTCAACGAGGGTTACACCGAGGGTTACACCGACTTTTTGTACTGGAACTGTAGATTGGGCAACAGTGCAAAGCGATGTGGATTAAGTGGACAAGCATCGAGTGAAGCGTGCGAAAGAACGCTGCAGTTGTTCCACGAAGGAGGCTGCTAAAAGGCAGGCACGAGCCGTGAAAAACGAAGGTGGTCAGGGCACATTTCGCGGGGTTGATAGCTCTTGATAAAAAAAAACCTGCAGTACCTGTTATGAACGAATTATCAATAATTCATAAACACATACGGCGGTGTGTTGATGAATTGTTGATGACAAGCCCATACAAACGTTGATGCATCTTTTATGGGATGTCCGCTTCTGTCATCAACACAAATTCATCAACAATTAATCACCCTTTCATCACCGCTGGAGACATCTCTTCGCAAGGAGAAGGTGGTCAGAGCATATTCGCGGGGTTGATTGCTCTTGATATAAAAAAAAAACAAAAAATAAAAACCGGCATTACCTGTCATCAACGATTCATCAATAATTCATCAACCCATTTTGCAGTGTGTTGATGAATTGTTGATGACAAGCCCATAGAAACGTTGATGCATTTTTGTATGGATTGTCCGCTCCTGTCATCAACAAAAATTCATCAACAATTAATCACCTTTTCATCAAAACTTTACACCAAAAATTCATCAACATTTATACCAAAAATGCATCAACAAAATGTTGATTAATCAACGAATCATCAACATTTAATCAACGTTTCAGTGTTCATCAACAATAATCAACGATTCATCAAAAATTCATCAACAATTAATCAACGATTCATCAAGAAGTAGGATCTACACAAAAAACACTAAATAAATATAAAAGAAAAGCAAAAATTACAAAAGAAAATCTTATCCCAAAAAACATTATAAAAATAAAACACTTAATTCCACAGTGTTTCGTATAATTTCACTGTTTTTAATATACTTTTGCTATTATAAGAATATGCATACAACAAACACTCACGGTATAATTGGAATTTGTTAACAAAAATTGCACTTTTCTTTAACATTTGCAAGCTGGATCATATTGTCTCCTTACTTCTTTAAAGTTACACCGCAAATAAAAAATGCCACCACGCTTGATTGCTGAGAGAGGAAGAGTTTGATTGAGGGAGAGATTGAGATAGCAAGAGCCTATGTGCCATTTCTTATACCCTTGCAGGGTAATATAATTTTAGTCAGAAGTTTGCAACGCAGTGAAGGAGACAATTCCGACCCCATAAAGTATATATATTCTTGATCAGCATCAACTATCGATCTAGCCATGTCCGTCTGTCCGTCCGTTTCTACGCAAACTAGTCCCTCAGTTTTGAAGCAATCTAAATGAAACTTAGCAGATAGTCTTCTTTATGCTCTCACTACTATATAAGTCGGAACCGGCCGGATAGGACCACTATATCATATAGCTGCCATAGGAACGATCGGTAAATTTTGATGAAAAAATACTAACTTAGCCAATTTTTAAGATATTTGCATAAAATTTTAGATTTGTCCATTTTGTATTATTCCGGAATTTTGGTTTTAATTTTGTTTCTCGCAACATTTAGATCGTTCGCTACATTTTCACTAGCAACATTTATTTTATGTAAGTAGTACCAACAACCTAATTGGTCAACTTAATAAATTAAACATATTGCAACAAATTCGTTTGGGTGTGTTGCTTGCAACATTATTCGCCAGCAACATTCTGCACTGGCAACATTTATTTTATGACAGTACCCGAGAAAGCTAAAAATTCGGAACATTTTTCTTCTTCTTCTACTTACTCCAATGGTATTTAAACTTCGGCAAGCCGAAGTTAGCTTCCTTTCTTGTTTTCATGTGATTTAAAACATTTTTTTTTTTTTGTAATATTATAAAAATCAAATTATTTTAAGCTTCCTTTCTTGTTGTTGATGACTTACTGTTTAATTATCATCAACGTTTCATCAACAACTTGTACTCAATCTGTCATCAACCTTTTTTGTGTGAAGAGATAAAAATGAGAGCGCGGGAGAGTTGAGCTTGACACGATGGCCGAAAGAGAGCGTCGGCTCGTAAGAAATCGAGGTCGGCTATTGATGAATCGTTGATTACAGAGACCTATTTATGACAAGTGGTACTGCAGGGTATACATTTGTTTAATTGGGACACTTTGCCGATTTAAAAGTGTCATTTGCGCATGTATGTGTGGTGCGCGTATGCTTTATTTGTCAGTTTTATTAAGCGTGTTGTTAAAATGGGTCATGGAAAGAAAGTGCGTTTGTTTATTAATTCAATTAAATTCGAAAGGAAAAGGATGTGGGGTACCAAAATATCCATAATATATATGGATATTGATAATTTTATATTTACTTATGGCCGATTACTACTAAAGAGTGACATTTAAGAATTTTATCAAATTTTGAAATTTAAGTCACCCCAAATAAGTGAACTGGCGCAAGTGGTGTAGCAACTCACGTGAAGAAGGAAAGATCTCTCTCAGCTCCTCATTTTATATTAATTGCAATTTTTAAAATATATCAATATATTCAATTCACTTTATACAAATTTATGTTTGTCTATTATTTTGTAGTTTTACTTAATTTGTGTTTGTAGGCGTGTCCTTCCGCTAAAGTTGTAATTTTTTTTTTATTAAGGTTTAGTAGTGATTTAAAACTATTATAATAGGTTAGGTTAGGCTAGGGCCGTGACGATCGGCTCGTAGAGCCGGGTGTAGTATGCGCCTATGTAATATTAAGAACATTTAAGTACAATAGTTAAACACATAGCAGCACTTTGTTGCTATGTTTAAGCAACCAATAAGGCCCAAGGCGGATGTAACATGATCGTCCACTTAAAGGCTGATAAGTATAAGTGCATGGTCAGCATTCCCACGCTAACCAAATGCTGAAGACATTAGTGCATAACTCGCTCTCTTGATAAGCTATAAGATATACATAAGAAAGAGCCGCTCCGCTGCTGGCGTATCTGACAGCGCAGCTACGCGGCTTAGCCTTAGAGCAAAGATATTACAATGTGACAGCCGTAACAGTCGTCCA
Organism: Drosophila seguyi; assembly: GCA_008042675.1. Lineage (NCBI taxonomy): Eukaryota > Metazoa > Arthropoda > Insecta > Diptera > Drosophilidae > Drosophila > Drosophila seguyi. The sequence goes on from VNJU01008748.1 coordinate 11,277, forward strand.
ACGATGGACAAACTGACGATATAAATACATATCGGAGGAAAACTGGATAGAAAGCCACTTCACATTACAATTGTTAAACCGAGAACAAATCTGAGTGAGTAGAGTTGTATTGAGGTATGGAAAGGCACCGTGGCGGTCTAAAAACCAAGCTGAACAAACGTATAGCCCACGTAAGTTGGCTAATATACGGTCAGCAAACGCCACCGGTGTGGTCGAAAGGTCTAAAGCTACATGCAGAGCTAGACCACTTGCTGCAATATCAGCAAGAGTTAAAGACCCAAAAACTCCAGAAAACTCACTCAGAAAGTACTAAAAATATAACAATAATTAATGACGTTCCAAAACCAATACTAACTAATTAATTAATTAACCATAAATATAAATATATATATACAAAATTTTGTAAGATGCATTGTAAAATGGAGCATATACTACTATACCCTGTTCACCCAATATGGCCCGTAAAGCCATAGCTAGAATCAAGCAGGCAATAATGTAAAACAAAAATCTTGTTCTATCCCAACTAACATTGACGAAGTTTAAGGAAGAAATAATTCCCAATAGAAATGTATTCCCAATAGAAATAGTATACCTAAAGTGGGTTTCCACAGCAAATGTAATAGATACAGTGGAAGTCCAAAATGGTATCCAATGGATTAATAAAAATATACAAAAAACATAACAAGTGTCTCAGAAAACAATACCTTAGCACTAACGGTTTCGATAACATTTAAAGGAACTCAATTATGAATAAAAATATAAAAAAGTTGAAAAACTAAAATATAAACGTAATATTGACTTTATCTAGATAAGAATCCAGAAATATATAGCAATAGCCAACCATGAGTGTAGCTCAAACACAGTGCACTATAGATAGGATTTATGAATATTGAACTTACAACATTGCCAGGTGTAAAAGTCAAATCAGAATTATTCGATTTTGGCACACTAGGTAAAAATATCGCTTTCCTTGTATCCAATTAACTAGTACTTATTGATCAGATAAAAGAATCAAATGAAAATTTCAAAAAATCTTATATATTCCTAACGCAAAATAGATCAATACAAGCTATAACGATAAATAAAAATGCCCAAACATTCGTAAATATATATTCGTATATAGTTACAATGAAGTCCGAGAACTGATAAAACAGAATAGAAAGAATTTAGACAGTAAACAATGTGCTAAAGTTTCGGAACTATTGGTGGCATAAGGGAAAAACTAATATACATAAAAAAAAAATTCAGCCTCCGGATAGAAATTCCGACTATAGTAAACACTCCAATAACAATAAGTGCTAATGAAGAAAGAACTGACTCAGACGAAGAAAATACAACTGCAATCGAGGAAGATCTTCACGATCTAACTATACCAGCAACAATAGTGCTGAAGGAAGAAAATACTACAAATAACTCAGCTGACTCAGAAAATACCTTAACCATGGCAAAAGGAGCCGCATCCATTAGGTCTTACATTAAGGAAGTCACTTGCGCAGTGCCAGAATTTGATGGACAAAATATCCATTTACAACGATTCATTACGGCAATCAAACTGGTAGACTTAGCTAAGGGACCATTTGAAGACATTGCAGTTGAGGTCATTAAGTCAAAAATAGTTGGCACAATTTTGAACTCAGTTAACGATGAAACGACAATTCTAGCAATTATCAACAAATTGCATGCCACTAGTCTAAGTACTAAAGAGGCAATTGACACCATGATAAATTGTACTGAGCACGAAAGTATCAAAACAGTACTGGAAGCAGGGACTTGCACCACTATGGATGCAGCGATAAGCGCAAACATAAGAACGAGTGCAAGAGTTACCGGTGACATCAATAAAGTGATGTACTTTAGAGGTTACCGATCTAACAGAGGATACGGCAATGTCAATAGAGGTGATAACAGAGGTAGAGGCTTCAATAACAATGGTTATAGAGCCAACTATAATAACGGTTACCAGAAAAACGGTTATCAAAACCGCAATAATGAAAATAATAACCGCTTTAATGGCAACAATAGAGGCCGCAATAATGGAAACAGAGGTCGTAACAACAACCAGATTAACAATAACGGAAATAATGCCAATGTACGAGTAACCCAAGATCAAGAAAATTCGCAACAGCCCTTAGGTACCCAGTAGAAGAAGATCATAGAGTATACGCCATCAATTATAATCTCAATATATTTACCACATTCATTCATGTCAAAACAGGTGTAAAACTTGTTTTCTTTCTTGATACAGGTGCAGATATCTATATTCTCAAAGAGAATTCTGACAAATTTTCTAATATTTAAATAACTAACAAAATAAATATTCAGGGCATAAGCCAACAGACAATTTAGTCTTAAGGACAGACTTTTATTGAGATACAGACAGGTAAATACATTATCCCACACGACTTTCATTTAGTAGATAGAAATTTTCCAATACCCTGTGATGGACTAATAGGAATAGATTTCATTAAAAAATATAATTGCCAAATTGATTTCAAACCAGCAGAATTTGGTTAATAAATAGACCCAACAATCGGAAATTTTCAATTTATGTTCCAATAATATACAGCTCTGGTAATAACACAACTCTATTACCAGCAAGATCCAAAGTTGTCCGAAGATTAATAGTATCATCAAAAGATCCTAAACAGGAAATTCAAACAGGCATTTATGTTGCAAATACAATTGCAACATCTAGTAATACATTTGTCCGAATTTTTAACACAACAGATTCTGACCAATTGGTCAATATAGACACTTTAAAATATGAACTAACTAAATTTCGAACTAAAATGTAGTTCAGGCAAATAGCGAAAACAGAAATATCTTGGACGTTGATGCACTACGATCAGTACACTCAAGTGGGCCGTATGACACCAAGCACGTTCTTGTTCGTGTTAAGTGGGTTAGTATTAATGTTTTTAGTTTAGGAAGGCTATCTACGTTTGAAATTATTATGTACAAATCCTTATAATTTGCACATAGGACTCTAAAGGGTTCATGCAGTTGAAAGGACGTTCTACAATTTCGCAGCACTAAGGGAATATAGGATCTAGTATTTCTACTCGGTACTTGAAAGTTAAGCTGACCCAACAAGTCAGCACTTTCCACGTCACCGTGGCTAAGGTTATAAATAAAGGTAATGCCAAGCATGGTTCTACGGTTGGATAAGGATGGTTAGTTAATAAGGAGAAGTCTACTAGAATAGGAGGGTAACCTCTGGTTTGCATCCCAGTTTAAGCCGCGTAAAGCGAAAAGTAAAAAGTTCTTTTGAACCGATTCGATGCGTTTACTGTGGACCCATACTGAGGGCTCCAAACGCAAAATCCATATTCTAAGATAGGACGAACTAAAGAAATATATTGAGATTTTGTAACGTACGGGTCATTGAATTCTTTCGACCAACGTTTAATAAATCCAAGCACACCTCTGGCTTTATTCACCATGCATGTCAAGTTTAGGATCCAGACTGACACCTAAATCGTCAACTAAAGCAATTCTTTCCAAAGAGAGCCGTTTAAGTTTAATAGGTTTGAAATATGTTTGAAAATGGTTAAGATCTGTTGGTAAATCAGACTGGCAAGACGCGTCGGTATGTTGCACACAAAGTTTGACGTTGTCCGCGTACATGACTACTCTGAAGTTAGTCAGAACTTTGGGCAGATCGTTAATAAATAATGTAAACAGCAGGGGACCCAAATGGCTTCCTTGCGGGACGCCAGAAGTAACCCTGAGAGCATTAGATAAGGTGTTTTTAAATAGGACCCTTTGCGTCCTGCCATTCAGATAACTTGAGATCCAACTAAGAAGATCAACCGGAAATCCCATTAGGTCAAGTTTCCGAACAAGGAGAGAATGGTTGACAGAGTCGAATGCTTTACTAAAATCAGTATAGATAACGTCTGTCTGAAGGTTTTTATTGAAGCCCCTTATTATGAAGGAAGTGAGCTCCAGAAGATTAGTAGTCGTTGATCTTTGCTTTATAAATTCATGTTGGCATGGAGAAATAATTGATCTACACAGGTGCTGCAAGTGAGGAGTAACGATTTTTTCGAAAAGTTTTGCGATGGCCGACAACTTAGAGATCCCTCTATAGTTATTGGCATCTGATTTGCTACCTTTTTTGTGGAGAGGAGCTTTCGTTCAAATTAGGACTGAAAATAAGGTTTGACTTGGACATAATGTAAGAATAAGTCCGATTTGCGTCGGTGGAATTAGAGTAAGTGGTTTGAAAAAACTGCGCAAATAGATCGGCAATTGTCTGATCATTTTTTACGGTAGTATTTTCAAAGGAAAGGGAGGAAGGATGAGTAATTGGCTTACGTTTGGTGTTAACAAAATTAAAAAACTGTTTTGGGTCCTCAGAGAACTGGACCTTACAACGAGTCAAATAATTTTTGTAACACTGTGCGTTCAGCACGGTAAGTCTCGACCAAGCAGATAAATAAGAGGAAGGGACAGATTGAGAACCGTTACGTTTATATTTAGAATACAGATTAGATTTTTTATTTTTAAGGCGACTCAACTCTTTAGTAAACCTAGGAGGCTTATTCGAGGTTGACGGATAGAACAACGGAACACATTCAAGAAAAACTGAATTCATGGCACTGTAAAAAATATCCACGGCTTCAGCCATGTCAGTGCACCTGTATAGATCAGACCAATTAAAATCAGATATGAAGTATCTCAGCAGTTCAGAGTCCGTCTTGCGGAAGCAGAGGACTTTTTTGGCTGGACGATCAGAAATATTCTGAAACTCAGTCCCGATGTCGATAGTCACATCGAAAGTAGGATGATAGGGATCTTTGGGTAGCTTCAGCGGCGCCGCCCTGGCTAAAGTAACTCTTGTCGGGTCTGAGACGAAACAGAGATCACGCAAGCGCTCTAGGGAATTACGTACATGATTGTCTTGAGACAGCGAAATGTCGAACAAGCCAGAAATAAAATCATGCTGTGTGGTGGTAAAAAGTATATTGGAGGAATTGGTTGATGAAAAATAGCCCCTGGGATATTAAAATCACCAAGAACTACTAAATGGTCCCTATCCGAAAGTCGATTGGAAACCATCTGAATTGCGGAAAGATGGTTTCAATAAATAGGAAGTTCCGACATAGGAGGAATGTAGGAACAAGTAATAAAAATGGAGCTACCATTGACTGATAGCTTAACACAAAGGAATTCAACATCGTTGCACTCCTCGAAAGTTATTAATTCAGACGCGAGAGTGGAGTCAACCGCTATAAGGACACCACCTCCACGTCTGATAGGCCGATCCAGCCTATATATCGTGAATACAGCTGAAAAAACTTCGGAGCTCAGAATCTCCGGCTTTAACCAGGTTTCTGTGAACACAATGACCTGGGAAGCAAACGAGAGACTATCAGAATACAATTTGGGAAGCTTACTACGTAAACCTCATGCATTCTGATAGGAAATAGAAAGGGGATTTGTTAGTTTTTTGGAGCGGAAGACGTAGAGGGCGCAGTGGTCTGGTCGGGCCTGGGAAGACTTATTCCTACAG